>BLKR01013233.1:0-12784 GCA_011170035.1 Teleogryllus occipitalis | reverse complement strand
AAATTGGAAGACCATGCAAAACTCTTTTGACAGACAGCGCATTTAAAAGCACGCTCTCCGCTGTGAATCCGCATGTGCTTCACTAAATCGCCTTTCCGTAAAATGGACTTTTGACAAACTGAACATTCATAAGGACGTTCTCCAGTGTGAATCGGAATGTGCTTTAATAAACGACGTCTCTTGGCAAAGATCTTCTGGCAGACAGAGCATTCATAAGAACCTTTTCCTTTCGGCAAAACCCTGTCTTCACGCCCACTTTCTGACGACCTCGTAACACAATCCGGGCCCTCGATGATTCGCCTCGTGCTGGGTTTTGGGCAATGAGAATCCCCGTGTGCTGAATCCTCATGATGTGTGGCCGCCCCGTGTGGCTCCTCTCCTGCGCTCGCACGTGGTATGTCGCCTCCTCCGTTGCAGACGCTGCCGCGCATTTCAACAGCGCTTCCCCTTCCAGCCTTCCAGTCTCCTAACTCTCCTCCTGTTGACAGACAAACTTAATTAACAAAAACTCCACATCAGGGGCGATCAGTCAATAGAATGAGTCATTCCGTAATACTTTTCAATTAAAAATAAAATGTTTCAGTATTTTGCCATGCATATATAATAAACGTTTTACTCTATAATAAACGATTTGCATCGAGCGATTATTGCAAATTCTTGTTGGGCGTTACTCCTCATATCTTTTACTATTTGCCTTATGAAAATTCTGCCCATAATTTGTGCTCTCGCAGTAGTTTGCAGAACCAATTAGATGGCTTCTCGCCATGCACAGGGAAAGATTCTCTGAAAGGTTCTCTTTGAGAAGCTTGTTTCCACGAAGAAGGGCATAATTCTCCGGTTTTGACAGAAAGATTGGTAGATTCATTTGTGAATGGTGGCTTTGGGCTTGTAATTCTGCCAAGAATTGCCTGCAGATTTTATTATTATTAATTGTGGCAATCCTAGGACGACGCGAACGCGGCACCTGTACCCACCAAGGCCCAGGCAAATTCTCCCAGGGGCAAGGGCACGTCACCTTCTTGGGCGGGGGGATCAGCACTTTTATGTCGAATCCATTTTTGCACACCAGGGTTGGTAGACCTCTGGGGGATAAAGTACGCGACGATCATTATGATCATGATGATGAAGGGTGAATAGACAATCACAAACACGCAACCATGCCCGATGCGGGACTCGAACCCGCGGTTTTAAGGGCGCTTCAACATGTAGGGTCATTAACGCCCATGTCAATTTACTCTGTATGCAATGTAACAGTGCCAAACTAAAATATTTAAAAGCCAATGTAGTGGTAACAAACTAAAAGGCATAAAAACAGCACAGCATTACAGGAGCCACATAAAACACTTTAAAATCACCCAAATAAAAGCTATATCATTTGGCAGTATTAAGTGACGAATGAGGTTGTACATTCCATTTTCTCCTACAAAGGTGCAGAGCCTGCAGACAGAGGACTCGTCATTTCCTAGCATCTCCGTCAGACAGCAAGGTGTTGCCTTCGGCGGCTATCTCTTACCTCAGAACAGTGCAGGAGAGCATGCTCCATGGAAAGATCCACCTCGCAATTACCGCAGATGAGAGCGGGTCATTGCGGAGAAGTTATCCGTGGGAAAAATGGCTGTAACTGATCCGAAGACATGTCAAAATAATATCTCGGCTAGAGCCACGAGACGAGGAAGACCAAGGCTTTATGGAATACTGATTCTCGTGAGCTTGAAATTCGAGTTCTGCCACTGTTTGACATGCACAAAGCGTTTATGCTTTAGTCTGTTGAGGAATGTTATGGAAGGAATGTCAATAGATGACTTCCGAGTCGCTGTTTTCGCGGCTTGGTCAGCTAGCTCGTTACTGCGATTTTCATGACCCGGTACCCAACGTACTACTAGGTCATAGTGGCGAGATGGTAGATGGTAAACATCTATTTTAATTGTAGTCAAGTGATCCGAAGGAGAAAGTGAAAAGTGACTGGAATGCTCTTTGGGAATCTCTGCATATTACTGGTGACGCATCTGATTTTACGTATTTCAGGGCTTGCAAACCAGCGAAATTCTCGGCAGAGAATACCCTACATTGGGGATGAATTTTGAATGAGCGCGCGGCCGTTCTGCAGTAGAACGAATATGCCACGAATCACTTGTGGCAGAGCCGTCACTGTACAGGAAGGTATGGTCTTAATAAGTTACTCAAAACTCATTGAAGCGTCTCAGATGTTGCTGTGTATTACAGCATTGGTGCCCGCGAGGTTCGGTGAGGTGGGCACACTGTACCGGACAGTATAGTTGCGGCCCACTGTGGACGCTGCAGGGTTGCGCCGGGGGGCGCGGCCAGAGAAGGAATGAGCAGTACGGGAAGACGCCACCAGGAGCAGAGCAAGCGGCGGCGCTTTTCTGTGGGCACCGGACCGCGTCGGCAAGCCGGTCACCCGAGGGGCATTTCCCCTTAATTCCCCGCTACGGAGGCGGGAAGTGAGAGACTCGCTCCAATGCCTCAGGGCGTATATATATGGGCCCCGTCCGGGACGGTAGACACCGGCGCTCCACCACCTCGGCCCGTTTACGTGTGGGACGACGCGGCAAAAAGCGAAATCTTTGCGAGTTCGCTCGAGCTGCAGTTCCGCGCGTTTGAAACGGGCGCCGCTGCGCTGCCATTGGCCCCCACTGTAACAGGTGGCCGGCCAATCGCGCCAGTGGTCAGCTGCAACAGCATTGGCCCGCTGTTCCCTCTCTCCTCGGCCCGCCGAGTGACGAAGAGGGAGCTGGAGAGCGCCCTCAAGCGCGTCAATCCAGCCAAGTCCGCTGGTGCAGATGGATGTACCGGCGGCCAGCTGCGTGCTCTGGGCGGGCGCGGAGTCGAGTTTCTACTCGAGCTCCTGAATGCGTGCCTGGCGTGCGGTTATTTTCCGAAAGCGTGGAAGGTTGCGACCATTGCGCTTTTACCAAAACCTGGCAAAAATAAATTAATTCCCAGCAGCTATAGACCAATCAGTCTACTCTCAGTTCTAGGGAAGACGTTTGAGCGACTAATTCTGGTGCGTTTGCAACAGGAAATACGCCGCCTCAACCTTCTCAGAGATGAACAGTTTGGCTTCCGAGCTGGTCACAGCTCCGCGCAGCAGCTAACGCGGCTTTGCACGGAGATCGGCCTCGCCCTCGCGAGACGGCAGAACTTGCCAGCGGTCTTTCTCGACATGCGATCGGCCTTCGATTCTGTGTGGCATGCGGGTTTACTCGCGTGCCTCGCGGAGTCGGGGATGAGCGATTGCTATGTGAGATTGATCGCGAGTTTTCTCTGACAGGCAGTTCAAAGTGCGCGTCAATAATGTATATTCGTCCCTCAGACGAGCCGAAGCGGGAGTGCCTCAGGGGAGTGTTCTCTCTCCTACTCTCTTCGGCTTATACGTAAATGATGCGCCGCTACCTGCTGAATCAAAATCAGGCATTCAACGCTGCGGGCTCCTGATGTTCGCGGATGATTTTGCATATTATGCAAAATCGGCGAACGTCAGGCAGTCAGTAAAATACTTAAGCGACTGTCTCGCCGCCTTCCCTGAATGGCTAAGTCGGAAACGACTCGCTCTTAACCTCGACAAATGCGTCGCCGTCAACTTCACTCGTAAGAGGGCAAACCCCAATGAAACGGTGAGCTTGGCCGGCGCGCATTTGCCGTGGCAGAGTGAAGCGAGATATCTAGGCGTGATGCTTGACAGCGGTCTCCGCTGGCATGCGCACGCTCGATATCTCGCGGCCAAAATCCAAAACCGAACTCTTCTTCTAAAACCTCTTCTCCGTTCCCCTGATCTTTCTCTTCCTCTTAAGCGGCGTTTATTCACCGCATGCGTGCGCCCCTTGTGGGCGTACGCGTGCGAGGTATTCGCCGCCGCTCCACCTTCCACTCTGCGACCCATTCGGGTCGCAGAAAACAGAGCGGCGCGCCTCGCGGCGCGCCCACACCTCCATAACTTGCCCCCTGACCGCACTCCCCGCAACAAAGACGTGTTCGGAGTTCTGGGCGTGCGCCATCAGTTCCCGGCGGAGCTGCAGCGGCGGGCGGAGACGGCGCTTGAAAGAGCGCTGCGGCCGTCCGCTCCGCGCATCCGGCGCGAGACCGGCGTAGCGGCGAACAGCGGCGTGCACAGGGCCTTCCACAGAAGAAAGGGCCCAAAGCACGTCGCCTTCACCTTCCGCGCACTTCCCCCGCACAAGTTCTCTGAACTGTGCGACGCGGGGGAGCAGATAGTGCGTGGGAGGCGGTCGCCGCTCCATGATGCCGGAAACCGCGTGGGAGGCGCGGATACGCGCCCCGCCGGGCCTGGGCCGCCCGGGTTCGAAAACGTCGCGGCGCCACGGACGCCTGAGTAAAGTCGGCGCCGTGGCGTACAAGTGCAGTGTAAATAGTGTACAGTGTAGTGTTAGTGTTGTGAAGTGCGGTATGAATGTGTGAGTGAATGAGTTTGTACATATAGAATAAGAATGACTGAGTGAGTGAATGAAATAATAAGAAAATGGAAGAAAAAGGAACAATTTAAAGAACTCTGACACATATTTCATTTCCAAACTTGTTTGATAAAACTAAATGCCCAAAGAGGCTTTGTATAGTTTTAAGTTAGGTTAAGATTAATTATAGTTAGTATATTTAAGTTATCGCCCTCCCGCAGCTCCAAAAGCCGAAAGGCTGGAGCATAAATTGTATACCCTTACTTGAATAAATTCCTGCCTCGCTAGGGTAACTAGCGGGGGGAAAATTGAAAAAAAAAAAAAAAAAAAAAAAAAAAAAAAAAAAAAAAAGACGGTAGACAGTAACATTTCGGAAGCAGTAATAGAGTGCCTAGTGACAGTAGTGAGTTCTGGTTGGCGTGCGTGTGCTACGGTGTGTGATTCTTCTGGTGGACTGAAACTTTGCTTCGCATAGGTACATCTTCTGGAACTTTGGTTGTGACCTGGCTTGTATTTTGGATTGGATTTGGATTGTGGCTTGAATAATAAACTGATTGCAAAAGAACTGTTGTTTTTCCTTGTACATAACTGATGTTATTGACGGAGTTGATTTAAGGAGTTTGAACATGCTGATTATTAGAGGTCGGAGAAGTTTCTATGGAGGAACCAGATTTTTAGATTTCACAGGCGCAGGAAATTTCAAGTTGAGCTCCTGCAACAAAGTGGGAAAGCGGATACCAGGCGGTTTACGTAAAGACGGTCTCAGTACGTTTGGTGACCTGGATACAAGAATGTTCGCAGAGATGGAACATCCAGCTTTGACACTTCCGCACCATACGCACCGATCAAAATCTATTTACGGCTAAGGAACGGTTCTCCAGCTTCAGCCAACATACATTCGATACAGCTCGTATGATTGACACCGGTGCTGATGTGGTTTCCGGCATAAAGAGATTTAGAGATACTAACGATAAGCCGTCAAAGCGGAGCCGAGAAGAATGCTGCCAGAGTCCAAAACAGATTGATTTTTTCGTGTTTCCAAGCACGTCAACTGCTTTAGTCATTAGTCCCGTAAGTGTAGTGCGTGATTTTTCTCGGAGATGGCGGTGATTCCCCGCTGGATGGCGAGGCATCTCCGGCGCCGACCTACCGTCGGCTAGTGGGGTTTCACCCTAACTAGGACTCTCCCACCAGCAGGGCACCGCCCCCAGCCGGGACAAGCTCTAAGCTCCCGACCGGTCTCCAGGAATATGTGATAGTGTAGTGCTTGTTAGTGTAAGTGTGTGTGTGTAAGGGGAGAGGATAGGACAAGGAAGAGGAAGGACAGATCGCGCGCGGTCCGTGGCCCGTTTGGTAGGGTACTGCTCCGGCATTCGCCTGAGGTTGATCGGAGAAACCACGGAAAACTACCGATCAGAGCAGCCGGCCGCTAGAATTCTCCTCCAGACAGCAGCTGAATTCGACCTAGCTGGAAAGCTAGTGTCGAAAATCCTGCCGCCGTCAGGACTCGAACCTAGGACCTCCCGGTTAGAGGCGCTGCAGTGACAGTTGATGCACTGAGCTACCGCTCCCGGTCCAAGACCGATCGAAGTGGCCTATGCACGAGCATGAGATTTACCATCGGCAACCTATGATATACCAAAAGGGTATGAAGTATGTTTAATGGTGATATACATAACCCTAGGTTTCGGACATGTAGACCGAGAAAGGAAACTGCGCCAACAAACGGAAGTTAATGGCCTCCAAGGAACATATCAACGTGATTTTTGAGGTAACATATCATGGGAGAAGTGAGTGCACTCCTTTGAATTTTGAGGCGCAGAACGTAAGCCCAGCTTTTTGTGCTCTATTCATTCAGTCTATTCATGACAAGTTGTAGTTGCTTTGAATGATGTTCAAACTCTTCGATGAGCAGAAAATTAGCATTAGTTAAGGAGCTGCTATGAGCGTTTGTAGCTAATCCAGGAAAATCGGAAAGTTCATGATCCCCCCCCCCCCCGTTGAACTTTTCAAATTTCGACCGGACACCGAATCTTCTAAAAACTAGCGCCCTAACTCGAAATTTAATGGCGATTACAATGGTGAAGATCATTTTTCTCTGTGAGGCTCCGTTTTCTTTAAATTCGCAAAACGTTCATAAAATACGCACTTTTAGCCCAAAAAGCAACGTATATTGTTGCCGTTCTTCTTACGATTCCCATACCTAAAATACCAGTCGTAAATACGAAACCAAACAGAAAAGTACTCTTCATTTGTCGTGCAGATTTCAGCCTCCTCAAGTTAATAGTTTACGAGATACAGCCAGTCAAAGATGACCGTATTTTGCAAATGTTGAAAATATAATGAAAAGAAGAAACCGTCTGTAAGGCGTAGTTTTCGTCCGAATTAGGCAAACGAGGACATTTTCTGAATCTACTCACTCTCCTGAACGCGACGGTGCTTTTAGTATTGCAAAATTCGCATTAGTTTAGGAGCTATGAGCGTTTAAAGCCAATCCAGGAAAATCGGAAAGTTCGTAATACCCCCCCCCCTGTTGAACTTTTCAAATTTCGACCTGACACCGAATCTTCTAAAAACTAGCGCCCTAACTCGAAATTTAATGGCGATTACAATGGTGAAGATCATTTTTCTCTGTGAGGCTCCGTTTTCTTTAAATTCGCAAAAACGTTCATAAAATACGCACTTTTGGCCCAAAAAGCAACGTATATTGTTGCCGTTCTTCTTACGATTCCCATACCTAAAATACCAGTCGTAAATACGAAACCAAACAGAAGAGTACTCTTCATCTGTCGTGCAGATTTCAGCCTCCTCAAGTTAATAGTTTACGAGATACAGCCAGTCAAAGATGACCGTATTTTGCAAATGTTGAAAATATACTGAAAAGAGGAAACCGTCTGTAAGCCGTATTTTTCGTCCGAATTAGGCAAATGCGGACCTTTTCTGAGTCCACTCACTCTCCTGAACGCGAAGGTGCTTTAAGAATTGCAAAATTCGCATTAGTTTAGGAGATATGAGCGTTTAAAGCCAATCCAGGAAAATCGGAAAGTTCATGATACCCCCCCCCCCCGTTGAACTTTTCAAATTTCGACCGGACACCGAATCTTCTAAAAACTAGCGCCCTAACTCGAAATTTAATGGCGATTACAATGGTGAAGATCATTTTTCTCTGTGAGGCTCCGTTTTCTTTAAATTCGCAAAAACGTTCATAAAATACGCACTTTTAGCCCAAAAAGCAACGTATATTGTTGCCGTTCTTCTTACGATTCCCATACCTAAAATACCAGTCGTAAACACGAAACCAAACAGAAGAGTACTCTTCATCTGTCGTGCAGATTTCAGCCTCCTCAAGTTAATAGTTTACGAGATACAGCCAGTCAAAGATGACCGTATTTTGCAAATGTTGAAAATATACTGAAAAGAGGAAACCGTCTGTAAGGCGTAGTTTTCGTCCGAATTAGGCAAACGAGGACATTTTCTGAATCTACTCACTCTCCTGAACGCGACGGTGCTTTTAGAATTGCAAAATTCGCATTAGTTTAGGAGCTATGAGCGTTTAAAGCTAATCCAGAAAAATCGGAAAGTTCGTAATACCCCTTCCTGTTGAACTTTTCAAATTTCGTCCGGACACCGAATCTTCTAAAAACTAGCGCCCTAACTCGAAATTTAATGGCGATTACAATGGTGAAGATCATTTTTCTCTGTGAGGCTCCGTTTTCTTTAAATTCGCAAAAACGTTCATAAAATACGAACTTTTAGCCAAAAAGCAACGTATATTGTTGCCGTTCGTCTTACGATTCCCATACCTAAAATACCAGTCGTAAATACGAAACCAAACAGAAGAGTACTCTTCATCTGTCGTGCAGATTTCAGCCTCCTCAAGTTAATAGTTTACGAGATACAGCCAATCAAAGATGACCGTATTTTGCAAATGTTGAAAATATACTGAAAAGAAGAAACCGTCTGTAAGGCGTAGTTTTCGTCCGGATTAGGCAAACGAGGACATTTTCTGAATGTACTCACTCTCCTAAACGCGACGGTGCTATTAGAATTGCACAATTCGCATTAGTTTAGGGGCTATGAGCGTTTAAAGCCAATCCAGGAAAATCGGAAAGTTCGTAATACCCCCCCCCCCTTGTTGAACTTTTCAAATTTCGACCGGACACCGAATCTTCTAAAAACTAGCGCCCTAACTCGAAATTTAATGGCGATTACAATGGTGAAGATCATTTTTCTCTGTGAGGCTCCGTTTTCTTTAAATTCGCAAAAACGTTCATAATATACGCACTTTTGGCCCAAAAAGCAACGTATATTGTTGCCGTTCTTCTTACGATTCGCATACCTAAAATACCAGTAGTAAATACGAAACCAAACAGAAGAGTACTCTTCATCTGTCGTGCAGATTTCAGCCTCCTCAAAGTAATAGTTTACGAGATACAGCCAGTCAAAGATGACCGTATTTTGCAAATGTTGAAAATATACTGAAAAGAAGAAACCGTCTGTAAGGCGTAGTTTTCGTCCGAATTAGGCAAACGAGGACATTTTTGGAATCTACTCTTTCTCCTAAACGCGACGGTGCTTTTAGAATTGCACAATTCTCATTAGTTTAGGAGCTATGAGCGTTTAAAGCCAATCCAGGAAAATCGGAAAGTTCGTAATATCCCTTCCTGTTGAACTTTTCAAATTTCGTCCGGACACCGAATCTTCTAAAAACTAGCGCCCTAACTCGAAATTTAATGGCGATTACAATGGTGAAGATCATTTTTCTCTGTGAGGCTCCGTTTTCTTTAAATTCGCAAAACGTTCATAAAATACGCACTTTTAGCCCAAAAAGCAACGTATATTGTTGCCGTTCTTCTTACGATTCCCATACCTAAAATACCAGTCATAAATACGAAACCAAACAGAAGAGTACTCTTCATCTGTCGTGCAGATTTCAGCCTCCTCAAAATAATAGTTTACGAGATACAGCCAGTCAAAGATGACCGTATTTTGCAAATGTTGAAAATATACTGAAAAGAGGAAACCGTCTGTAAGCCGTATTTTTCGTCCGAATAAGGCAAATGCGGACATTTTCTGAGTCCACTCACTCTCCTGAACGCGAAGGTGCTTTAAGAATTGCAAAATTCGCATTAGTTTAGGAGATATGAGCGTTTAAAGCCAATCAAGGAAAATCGGAAAGTTCATGATACCCCCCCCCCCCCCGTTTACTTTTCAAATTTCGACCGGACACCGAATCTTCTAAAAACTAGCGCCCTAACTCGAAATTTAATGGCGATTACAATGGTGAAGATCATTTTTCTCTGTGAGGCTCCGTTTTCTTTAAATTCGCTAAAACGTTCATAAAATACGCACTTTTGGCCCAAAAAGCAACGTATATTGTTGCCGTTATTCTTACGATTCCCATACCTAAAATACCAGTCGTAAATACGAAACCAAACAGAAGAGTACTCTTCATCTGTCGTGCAGATTTCAGCCTCCTCAAAGTAATAGTTTACGAGATACAGCCAGTCAAAGATGACCGTATTTTGCAAATGTTGAAAATATACTGAAAAGAGGAAACCGTCTGTAAGGCGTAGTTTTCGTCCGAATTAGGCAAACGAGGACATTTTTGGAAATAACTCACTCTCCTGAACGCGACGGTGCTATTAGAATTGCACAATTCGCATTAGTTTAGGAGCTATGAGCGTTTAAAGCCAATCCAGGAAAATCGGAAAGTTCGTAATACCCTCCCCCTGTTGAACTTTTCAAATTTCGACCGGACACCGAATCTTCTAAAAACTAGCACCCTAACTCGAAATTTAATGGCGATTACAATGGTGAAGATCATTTTTCTCTGTGAGGCTCCGTTTTCTTTAAATTCGCAAAAACGTTCATAAAATACGCACTTTTGGCCCAAAAAGCAACGTATATTGTTGCCGTTCTTCTTACGATTCCCATACCTAAAATACCAGTAGTAAATACGAAACCAAACAGAAGAGTACTCTTCATCTGTCGTGCAGATTTCAGCCTCCTCAAAGTAATAGTTTACGAGATACAGCCAGTTCAGATGACCGTATTTTGCAAATGTTGAAAATATACTGAAAAGAAGAAACCGTCTGTAAGGCGTAGTTTTCGTCCGAATTAGGCAAACGAGGACATTTTCTGAATCTACTCACTCTCCTGAACGCGACAGACTTTTAGAATTGCACAATTCGCATTAGTTTAGGAGCTATGAGCGTTTAATGCTAATCCAAGAAAATCGGAAAGTTCGTAATACCCGCCCCGTTGAACTTTTCAAATTTCGTCCGGACACCGAATCTTCTAAAAACTAGCGCCCTAACTCGAAATTTAATGGCGATTACAATGGTGAAGATCATTTTTCTCTGTGAGGCTCCGTTTTCTTTAAATTCGCAAAAACGTTCATAAAATACGCACTTTTGGCCCAAAAAGCAACGTATATTGTTGCCGTTCTTCTTACGATTCCCATACCTAAAATACCAGTAGTAAATACGAAACCAAACAGAAGAGTACTCTTCATCTGTCGTGCAGATTTCAGCCTCTTCAAAGTAATAGTTAACGAGATACAGCCAGTCAAATATGACCGTATTTTGCAAATGTTGAAAATATACTGAAAAGAAGAAACCGTCTGTAAGGCGTAGTGTTCGTCCGAATTAGGCAAACGAGGACATTTTTGGAATCTACTCACTCTCCTAAACGCGACGGTGCTTTTAGAATTGCACAATTCGCATTAGTTTAGGAGCTATGAGCGTTTAAAGCCAATCCAGGAAAATCGGAAAGTTCGTAATACCCCCCCTGTTGAACTTTTCAAATTTCGTCCGGACACCGAATCTTCTAAAAACTAGCGCCCTAACTCGAAATTTAATGGCGATTACAATGGTGAAGATCATTTTTCTCTTGCCGTTCTTCATACGATTCCCATACCTAAAATACCAGTCGTAAATACGAAACCAAACAGAAGAGTACTCTTCATCTGTCGTGCAGATTTCAGCCTCCTCAAAGTATTAGTTTACGAGATAGAGCCAGTCAAAAATGACCGTATTTTGCAAATGTTGAAAATATACTGAAAAGAAGAAACCGTCTGTAAGGCGTAGTTTTCGTCCGAATTAGGCAAACGAGGACATTTTCTAAATCTACTCACTCTCCTGAACGCGACGGTGCTATTAGAATTGCAAAATTCGCATTAGTTTAGGACCTATGAGCGTTTAAAGCCAATCCAGGAAAATCGGAAAGTTCGTTTCCCCCCCCCCCCCTGTTGAACTTTTGAAATTTCGTCCGGACACCGAATCTTCTAAAAACTAGCGCCCTAACTCGAAATTTAATGGCGATTACAATGGTGAAGATCATTTTTCTCTGTGAGGCTCCGTTTTCTTTAAATTCGCAAAAACGTTCATAAAATACGCACTTTTGGCCCAAAAAGCAACGTATATTGTTGCCGTTCTTCTTACGATTCCCATACCTAAAATACCAGTCGTAAATACGAAACCAAACAGAAGAGTACTCTTCATCTGTCGCGCAGATTTCAGCCTCCTCAAGTTAATAGTTTACGAGATACAGCCAGTCAAAGATGACCGTATTTTGCAAATGTTGAAAATATACTGAAAAGAGGAAACCGTCTGTAAGCCGTATTTTTCGTCCGAATAAGGCAAATGCGGACATTTTCTGAGTCCACTCACTCTCCTGAACGCGAAGGTGCTTTAAGAATTGCAAAATTCGCATTAGTTTAGAAGATATGAGCGTTTAAAGCTAATCCAGGAAAATCGGAAAGTTCATGATACCCCCCCCCCCCGTTGAACTTTTCAAATTTCGACCGGACACCGAATCTTCTAAAAACTAGCGCCCTAACTCGAAATTTAATGGCGATTACAATGGTGAAGATCATTTTTTTCTGTGAGGCTCCGTTTTCTTTAAATTCGCAAAAACGTTCATAAAATACGCACTTTTAGCCCAAAAAGCAACGTATATTGTTGCCGTTGTTCTTACCATTCCCATACCTAAAATACCAGTCGTAAATACGAAACCAAACAGAAGAGTACTCTTCATCTGTCGTGCAGATTTCAACCTCCTCAAGTTAATAGTTTACGAGATACAGCCAGTCAAAGATGACCGTATTTTGCAAATGTTGAAAATATACTGAAAAGAAGAAACCGTCTGTAAGGCGTAGTGTTCGTCCGAATTAGGCAAACGAGGACATTTTTGGAATCTACTCACTCTCCTAAACGCGACGGTGCTTTTAGAATTGCACAATTCGCATTAGTTTAGGAGCTATGAGCGTTTAAAGCCAATCCAGGAAAATCGGAAAGTAGGTGATACCCCCCCCTGTTGAACTTTTCAAATTTCGACCAGACACCGAATCT
>BLKR01013232.1:0-12794 GCA_011170035.1 Teleogryllus occipitalis | reverse complement strand
CGGTGTTCCCTATGTCTGGGCTTAGTTAAATTCCCATGCTTGGGAGTAAGAGCGACATGAGGCGAACATGACGTATTCTCTTTACCGTAACTGGCAAGATCCGCCTGCTTGAGCTTTTATTCGTCACACAGCTACAGAAACTGGGACGACTTTATAGAAAAGCTACAACTCTATTTTTGCCACGACCTGGAATCAAACAATTGAATAAATTATATAAAAACGAAATAATTATATAAAACTGAAAAAAATACATAAAATACAATTCCAAAAGACAAGATGTATGTGCGCTTAACGCACAGAGTTATTGCAAAATTTTACATTTGGCGTCGAGGCAAAAGCTCTCGTCGTGTGGTACGCTTCGCAGTGAATCACGCGACCGCGCGCGCGCGGGAAGCCTTCCTCATATGCACGCGCTTCCTTACGCGTTCTCGCCCACTCGGAGCGCGTTCCTTTATTCGCCGCCTGTGAAAGCGGAGCGCGCGAGCAAGCGAGCGGTTGCGCCCGCACGAGGTGCTCCGGAGGCAATAAACGACGCGGCGGCGGAGCGTGCGCTTCTCTGGGGAGGCCCCGCCCCCTCCCCCTCCCACCCCGCACGCACGTGCGTACGCACGGAAGCTCGCGCCGCCCCATCGCTCCTCCCCTTCCTTCCTCAGCGTCTAAAATATAATTATTAGGTAATTTAAAGTAAAAATTTCAAGAATTAATTATTTTCTCGAAGCTGATTATTCTCTGGTAAGGGTTTTTCATAATAATGATAAACCTATAAATTCTAAATATCTAATATATTAATTGTAAATATGAAACATGTAATATCTTAGACCCCGGTAAAGAAGTTGATTAGTCAAAAAAAACTTAATCCTCCCTCCCCCCCCACATAATAATAATAATAATAATAATAATAATAATAATAATGTCTTTATTAATGGCGAGGCTCAGGCCATATGGCCTGCTCTTCCGCCTAACCACACACAAACACACACGGGCGTGCGCACGCAAGCTCGCGCCGCCCCATCGCTCCGCCCCTGCGCCCCTTCCTTCCTCAGCGTCGAAAATAAAATTATTAGGATATTTATTGTAAATGTTCAAGAATTAATTATTTTCTCGAAGCGGATTATTCTCTGGTAAGGACTTTTCATAATAATAACAAAACTATAAATTCTAAATATCTAATAAAATAATAGTAAATATGAAACATGTAATATATTAGACCCCGGTAAAGAAGTTCATAAGTTAGAAAAAACTTAATTTTTCAGGGGAGCAAAAAAAAATTTTAAACTAATGCTATAAATAAGGGATTAATGATAGTCAGCCTGTGGGGTAGTTCATGGGCAACGAACTAGCTTCTCTTGCTGTGGTTCTATTCCCCGACGAGGCAAAAACAGATTTGTAGATTTCCTTTACAATCGTCCCAGTTCCTGTAGCCCTCTGACGAAGAAAAGCTCAAGCAGGCGGATCTTGCTAGTTGTGGTGAAGAGAATACGTCATGTTCGCCTCATGTTGCTATTACCTCCAAGCATGGGAATTTATCTAGGCCCAGGCAAGGGTGACACTGGTAGCTGCCTGGCGAAGTCGGGCTACCGACCCAATAACGCCAAATACATACATATTGTAAATGTTCAAGAATTATTTATTTTATCAAAGCAGATTATTCTCTGATAAGGGTTTGTCATAATAATGAAAAAACTATAAATTCTAAATATGTAACACAACAAATATAAATATGCAACATTTAATATCTTTGACTCCGGTGAATAAGCTGATAAGTAAAAAAAACCTTAATTTTACAAGAGAGCAAAAAACAACCTTAAACTAATGCTATAAATAAAGGATTATTGATACACCTACATAAAAATAGTTTTGTTTGAATATCACTTTCATTCGAATATCATTAATCCATGATTTAATTAATTTAAACTTTGAATATTTGCTCTCCTGTAAAATTAAGTGTTAATGACTTATCAGCTTATTCCTTGGGATCAAAGATATGTGATGGTTAATAAGTGTTTACCTGTTTCAGTAGTAGAGCACCCGGGTCCCCGAACTAAGAACGGTAACACCCAATAGTATCTAGATGCAGCTAATAGGTGATGAAATAAGGAGTAAATGTTAATGAGAATTTATAGAATAAATAAGGTAATGCCATTACCAACAATGTTAAATTTATGTAAAATAATAAATGTCATAAATAAAACTGGAGATCCAAATGTAAATGTAAGACGTTCTAGGGGTGTAGATTGGAGCGTAGCTCATGAACTCACACCTACCTCGTCAAACCACTACGTGGTAATGTAATCTAGTCATAAAAAAAGATACAAATAATAATCACCTCTTTCTCGCTCCCCCCAACCACCCACCGCACTAATGGCTTCCTTGTTACTTTCTCGCTACCGCTTACTCAGTAGAGAGAAAGTTACTGAACGTTGCGCGAAAAAAGCCAAGTTTCGTTAAAAAACTCTTCTTACACGGCCGTGGTAATAAAAAAGGGGATAAATCCATTTGCTAAATTTAAAAAAAACTCCTTTGCCCCAAGTGAAGGCAGAATCCGTGTTTTATGGGTCCTTGATAGCAAAAATCGAATGTCGGCAGAACGTCTTTCAGACATTTAACAACACTAGTGGTTAAACCAGTTCAACCGATTTTCTGCAAAATTGATATTACCTGAGAGATCTGGCTGGTGTGGTGGACCCTTGAATTTGAAACCGATATTTTAATTTTGGAGGTACTTTACATGAAACCCCTTGGATATTTTCAAAATTTAAAAAAAAATTACTCCAATGTTTTCCATTTAATTTTTTTGTTGGATAGTGTGAAGGTCGTTTGGTGCAAGTCTCATTTTCGTCGAAAATCCTTATTTTTTGAAAACTGTAAAAGTTCAAATTTTTTGGGAAGTCTTGTTACAACTAAAATATTGAAGGTTGAGTATTTTTCTGAATGAAATCTGTTCCGTACAGATAGATTTGGAAGTAAGGTCATATACATTATTTTTGAAAATTTGCACAAGAGAATGGGGCAAGGCCGACCAAAGAAAGTAGAAAACTAATAACTCTTGTTTCGTTTCACAAGCCCAAACCGGTTTATTGATTAATCGCTAGTGATTCCGGACGTGTCAACTGCGAGTCATGTCCCACAAGTGTAGTGCATGTTGTTAACATCTGGAGATGGCGGTGATGTTCCCCCGCTGGATGGCGAGATCCGGTGCCAACCTACCGTCGGCTAGAGGGTTTTTCCTAAACATGCATCTCCCACCAGCGGGGTACCGCCCCAGCCGGGACAAGCTCTAAGCTCCCGACCGGTCTTTCGGCATGTGTGGTAGTGTAGTGCATGTTAGTGTAAGTGTGTAAGTAAGGGGTGAGGATAGGACAAGGAAGAGGAAGGAATGATGGCTCGCGGTCCGTGGCCCGTTTGTTAGGGTACTGCTCCGGCATTCGCCTCAAGTTGATAGAATAGAACTCGAACCTATGACCTCCCGATCAGTGGCTCTTCAGTGACATCAGCTGATGCACTGAGCCACCTCTCCCGGTGTCACTACCGGCTTATGTGGAACGAAGCATCAGCTAATGTCATTGTAGTGCTCCTGAGCGGTAGGTCCTTGGGTTTCACTCCCGATGGTGCCAAAATTTCCCCTGCTACAAAGCTAAGTCAAATTTAGTCGCTGCCAGCTGCTCTGATTCGTAGTTTTCCGTGGTGGTTCTGATCAACTCCAGATAAATGCACAAGCAGTACCCTAAAGAACGGGCCACGGACCGCGCGTGATCCTTTCTTCCTCTTCCTTTTGTATCATTACCCGTTACTTACACACACGTGCACTACATGATCACACATGTTGGATGACCATTTTCACTTTCATGCACTATATGACGACATGTGACTCAAATAATCCTTTTTAAAACAAACTATTGGCGTATCAAAAAAAACTGCCTTGAAAACTGGTTTATGATTCTCAGAGTAATGTAACACCATATGCTTTCTCGCATTATATGTAACTTTTGAAATTTTCCAAGCTTCGACGAAAATCGGACCTAAGCCACTTTTATAACTGTAATTGGCATTCCTCGATAAAAAAAATGCACCGTTACTAAGAAAATCTTGTTTTCAAAATTGCCTTCATTGTACGAAAACTAGTGATACTTTGCACAAATAGTACACCTTTTTTAAATATTTAATTTTGAAGAACATATTTCTTTAAGAAAAAACCTCTATCTTCAATTTTGTTGCAAAGCTTAGCGTAGGGTGGACATCAAAATATGTTTTACTTTGCTATTTGAGACATTTTAGACTGTTCAACGAAAATTGTACCTGCGCCATTTTTATAAGCACACTTTGCTGTATGTGTGAAAAATTAAAAAGAAAATTTGGAGCTTTTTTGAGAAAATCTGGAAAATTAAGTCGAGGCTTCTTGTAGAGTTTCAAAATCAAAATGTTTGATTCAAATTGAAGGGCCACAACATTGACCAGATCGATTGGAGAATATTTTGGTGAAAATCCTGCCAATGGATTATCCGCAAGCATTGTTCACAGATAGAGTTTGGCGTAAACCAATTTACGAACTACACAATGAAGATTCTGACAATCAAGCGTGTTTAGATAGTTATTTACTATATATATATATATATATATATATATATATATATATATATATATATATATATATATATATATAAACAAAAATTATCTACTTTTTTTGTGTCAAGAGTTTCGCAGCAAAATTGCATCATTACTATATTTCCTTCATACTACATAATACGCTATGATCTACTATATTATTCTACGTTCTTCTCTATACTGTAATACGTAGGTAATCTGATAGGAAATTAAAAGGATTGTAAAATAAGTTTTCTTCTTAGACCATTCACTGATTGACATTATTCTGAAATATTTTTTTGAGAGGAAGGGACAACAATATTTATTATTTATAACATAGTTTTGAAAGACTTCTTATTACGAGATGGCGATTACCAATGGAATACTGAAATAAGACCTTACGACTGGAATATTATACGTGTTAGCCACTTTGTAAAAAATCCTATCTGTATTTTTTTTATTTTGGCCATTCATTCAACGAATGGATAAATACGTATTTCAATGGTAGTTAATTGGAGGGAATGGTTTACAAACATTACGAAACTTATTGTTGTTAATAGTGGGACGTGGATAGTTGTTCATTACGGTATTGATCTCAGTTTTATGAATTTTAAATTTAGACAATCACAGTGGATAAAACTATTTTTTTTTTTCATAACCAATATATTATTTTATTCCCTAAGAGAGAATTTTAACTCAATCAAAAATTCCATGAACTCTGACAAGTAATCATCCAACTACACAAAATTTTTAATAATTTAATAATTTTTCAATGACACATTTTACATGAATAAATTGATATCTGAAGTTCGATGAGTTGAATATAAAACGAATATATCGATTACCAAGAAGTTTCTTCCTTAGCAGCAAAGAAAATCAGCGCGAGAAATTCTGCAGAATTTTAGGCGCCAATAATATTATTCTAAAACGTTAGAGAGCCACGAGAGTGGGCGCAAATGCTGCGAATATAATAAGGCGCTCTAAAGAGCAATAAAAGGGTGCGCGGAGGTTTATCCATTCTTTCTCCCTTCCGGGATGATGTATCGCTTGGGCTCTCTGCCAGCCGAATACGAATTTCTACGTTCCGTTTGCCAATCCAATAAACTCGAGGAGAAGAAATGGAGATTAATACTTACGTCCGGGAACGAAAATCGATGGCAATGTTTCGACCGCGGGCGTGCTTCGAATTCGTAGGTCCGA
Organism: Teleogryllus occipitalis; assembly: GCA_011170035.1. Lineage (NCBI taxonomy): Eukaryota > Metazoa > Arthropoda > Insecta > Orthoptera > Gryllidae > Teleogryllus > Teleogryllus occipitalis. The sequence continues at coordinate 7,013 of BLKR01013232.1, read as the reverse complement.
CATTTAGCCGCACCTCTCCCACGGGGCCACTCACTTGCCCTGAGGAAGCTTAATGCAATATTAATGGCGAAATAATACGCGGAGGGCCCGCATTAACTTCGGGGCGACGGCTTCGCTCCGTGGCCGGCGGCGGGGAGCTTGGGGCGAGGGGGGAGGGGAGAGGGGCTGAGCGCGGGGCTCGGGAGAGCGAGTTGCAGGGAGCGGGGGCGGGGTGCTTGGACCTCGGGGCGGAGCGGGAAGCGGACTGCGGAGTATGTATGGTGGATCACGAGGTGGAGAATTGCGGGAAGTGAGACGCAGAGCTCGAACGGGTCTCGGAGTGCGGGCGGGGAGAGATGGGGTATGAGGCGGGAGCAGGAGTGGAGGCGGGGTGGGGGCAGGGTTGGAGCGGGGACAGATGCGGGGATAGTGCAGGGGCAGGACGGGGACAGGGGTGGGAACAGGGTTGGGGGAAGGGGCGGGGACAGGGGTGGAGGAAGAGGTGGGGAATGGGGCAGGGTCGGGGGCTGGGTCGGGGGCAGTGCCGGCAGCAGAACTAGAGCCAGAGGCGGGGAAAGGGGCGGGGAAGGGGGCAGGGTCGGCGGTAGAGCTGGGAGCAGAGCCGGGGGCAGGGGCGGGGAAGGGGACAGGGGCAGGGGCAGAGCTGGGAGCAGAGCCGGGGGCAGGAGCGGGGCATTGGTGGGGGCAGGGATGAGGGAGGGGGTAGGTGAGGGAGCAGGGGCGGGGATTTGGGCGGATGCAAGGACGGGAACTGGGGTGGAGCAGGAGTGGCGGCGGAGTCTGATCCCGGGGGCAAAAGTGGGGGCGGGGAGCAGGGGCGGGGGCAAGGTCGGAGGGCAGGGGCGGGAGGCAGGGGCGGGGGGCAGAGGCGGGGGGCAGGGCGGGGGCAGGGGCGGGGGTTTTGGCGGACGCAGGGACGGATGCTGGGGCGGGCCAGGAGCAGTGGCGGAGGCGAGGTCTGTGCCGGAGGGCAGGAGTGGGACGAGTCGGGGGCGGGGCGGGGACAGAGGTAGAGGAGGCGGGGGCTGAAGCCGAGTGGAGGTGACGAGGGATGGCAGGCTGGCTGGGGGGAGCTGCTCGCCTGAACCTCGGAGTGTTGCCTTACGGCAGCTAACACCAACTTGGAACACCCGAGTGTCGCAATGCGGTAATTCATGGCTATTGTTTGAAGCACTAAAATACGCGCATCATTCCCTCTAAGAGACAGTACAAACTCTTATAACCAAAGCAGGAAAAGAATTTTTTTTAAAAAATAAATTAAAGCCAAAATTAAAGGAAGGAGAGGGATATGTTGAAAATTGCAACTTTATTGTAAAGCTATACAAATAAAGAAAGCCCGATTACTTAATGATTTAAAACAGAAAAACCATGAAACAATAGATATTAATAGAACTCAAATATTTGAATATATAATTAAAAACAAGACGTTCTTCACAAACGTTCTCGAACTGATGAAAAATATAAATTTACAAGATATACGAGGAAAAACTAATGAGAAAGTATAAAAATTGATTGCATCGCTTTATACTTTGTATTCTTCTTTATATCCTTACGAAAATTTGCTGAATTTTGTGTAATACCCCTATAAATTATACAGCAAATCCTGTGTGTAATTGATAGAAGTAACAAATCTTAGTAATACTGTATTGCCTTTCACCCTTCTGTAAAAATAATTTACAATTTGTTGCAAAATGTGCTGGGAATAAGTACAATGCAAACGATTTGTACAACCTTTCTCTCAAAAGACGAAATAATCCAACATGACAAATTTTTGAAACGTTTCGAACGAGAAAAAACGAGAAACAGAGTAATCAAGACAAAACGGTGGCATCTGGCAACATGTGCCATTTTCCTCACAGTTTCAAAACGCGACGCTCCCTCAATCTCCACTCGTAATTAAATTGCTTTGGATCAGTCATTTGTCTGCGCCTGGAATTTGCAACGTTTGCCCCAGAGAATTCTCTCCGCGAGAAATAACTCAAAAACATCGTGTTGCGATATTGCCGCAGAACGAGGAATATAAACAATAGGCAGTACAGGCAAAACGCGAGCGAAAAAAAACTTTCAGTCAATGTCCTCGCAGTTTTAACACCGTTAAAGAGTGAGTCATCGCTCTGCTTGAAGTGGAAGTACTCTATTGTGAATCAGGATGTGACAGCTACAATAGGCATGCTGTGGAAGATCCATAATACACAGCATTTTCCAGAGCTTTTTTTTCGAAAATGAACAAAAGCTCATCCATGAATTTGTTTTAGTATATTTCATTGAAATAAAACGACAGAAATTGTTTTCTTTGAATATATTCATAAGATAAAATATATTTTATGGAATGCCAATTACAGTTATAAAAGTGGCTTAGGTCCGATTTTCGTCGAAGCTTGGAAAATTTCAAAAGTTACATATAATGCCAGAAAGCATATGGTGTTGTATCATCAATAGTATTGTTTTGTTCTACTTTATCTTTCTTTGGATAAATTTTATTGGCCGAATTTTCTTCAAGTCCCTACGTTACAATTTCCTTTGACACTGTCATTTCTGGTCGTTGCAAACTCGATGCGTTTGGATTTATTCTGTATATTCTGTGACGGCCGATACACCATTCAGGCCATGAAAAATATTTTATATATGAATAGCCTAGAGCAATAAGTCACAACGGACACACTAAGTCACCTACTATTCGTAAATGTTAACTTAATTTTGTTGAAAGTATGAGTAATCTTGTTACATTTTTGATACATACGAAGGGCTTGCGATATAAACTGGATGAAACACACTTCCTAAACTTCGAGATATTAACTTTAATAAAGAGAGATTTGCTGTTGTTGGTGTAACTTATCTTGTTACTGCCCAATCCGGTCATATTATTGATTTAGTTTGTATATGAATTGAAGTTTTCGACAGGTACTAAGAAAAGATTTCCTAAACGCATTTCACGATCATATTTTCAGTTTAAAACAAGAGAAAATCATTGGTTATTTCAAATCGCTCATGTTATCACAAGCCGGTAATTAGGCGATAAGATGTCGCAGATGATATAACATTAGAACAGGTAATATACTGTCGTTTATTTCCAAGTCCTATCTTTTATATTTTTTGTAGTGCAATGACTCCTTGTAAAACTGAAAGAAATTGCGAGTTTTCATTTGTTGGACAATAAGACGATCTCATTAGGGAACAAAGATATGTTGATGCGATTGTTGATTAGTTTTCATGCGTTCATATTTAAAGAAAAATATATAGACTTGTAACTGAAGGAAACAGCATTTAATAAATTAAGCCCTTTAATTAATAATATTATTAATATTGTTTTGAGATACTCTCCGTCAGTTCAGAATTAATATTGTCACAGAATATACAATAGTTGCTGATAAAACTTACATTTTGTACTAGTTTGCAACATTTCTCTCCCATGAAATATTTAGACCAATTGATGTAAAAAATAATTAAGAATTGTTTATAGTTTATTATAGCACACATTGTTTATAAGTGAATGTGATATACACTTACGATATTGAGGTTACATTTTAAATTCTTAAAACAATCTATATATTTAAAAAAATAAGGTATTCTGCCATGGCTTCGTTTAGAGCTTCTACTGAACCGATTGTCGTATTTTTTCTTTTAAATGAAAGAATGTGATCCCTAGATATGTTATCAGATATTGTTTGTGTTGATTCACCAACATTTACGGTGTAAATTAATTAATTAAATCATTCTTTAATAGTACGCTTATCAATAGTCAATTGTTTTCTTTCAAAGGGTGGCTGTTTGAAAATTGATGTATATGAGTCTACAGATGTGCGTCCCCGCCGCTTCATGGTGGCGCTGCTTGATGGTTTTGTTTTGATTCTTGAGATTTGTTCACAATTCGTCAAGGTTTTGTTTCAGTGTAGTAATTGCATTGTGAAGATGACAGTTTGCATATACATATTTGCTTTTGTAGTGTATTTTGTAGAGAACATTCGGACAGTGGGTTTTGTGCGGTTGTAGTGAAGTTGTTTACAGATTATGTCGAATTCCAAATCGTTGCCCACGCGCCCCAAAAGACTCAAACGCACTACACTGACTGGGAGCAGGGAAAGAGAAAGTCAGCGTATGTGTCGTGATAGTGAGGTCATTTCGTTTTCTGTTGGGTTATTGTCTATGAAATGTCAGTTTTGTTCTACTTTGTACTTCCCATGTCAGAGAAATTCTGTAAACGAGTTTACTGTGTGTTGCTTACATGGGAAAATAAGTTTACCTTCGAGCAATATGCCAGAAGAAATTAAACAGTTGTTTATAGGAGATTATGACACATCAAAAAACTTTAGAAATAATATCCGTCAGTATAATAGTGGTCTTTCTTTAGTGTAATTTGGTGCCGATATTGCATTGCCACCTGGTCATGGGCAATACGTGTTCAACATTTTGTGAACTCCACATCACATAATATCTTCGTTATACCCTAAAGATTCAAACAATGCAACATATTGTGAACATTAGTCTGGGCACAGTATTTTACATTTATCTTAGATCACACCGTCATATTTTGACGGGTTCTCACTAGTATTCCTAAAATTTCATAGAGAAGAAAACTCACATCAAATCGGAATTTTATCGTTCATCTAGAAGATCGAGAACATATTAATGTTAATGTGTTAACGTTAACATGTTAATGGGCTTCACATGTCTTGTATTGCATACTTTTCACAATAAGATATACATTATCTGCGGATTTAAATATGATCACAGTTTATCTGACACCAAGAAAGATCTTCTTCCTCCCATTGGTATATAAGACACCAACAAATTTATATTGCGGCATTAATTATATGCATTGACTCCTCTCCCACATGTACCAAATGCATTAGTACATCTTCGTATTTGAATATGATCACAGTTTATCTGTTTCAAATAAAGATCAACTTCCTCCTGTTGATATATCTGACGCCAAACATTTTACATTGATTCATTAATTATCTGCGTCGACACCTTTCCTACATGCGCCAAATAAATACCAAATTTCGCAATCTTAATGTCAGACACTCGTATGCAGTAGTGAATGAATTACATGGGCTACAAAAAATGTACGAATATAGAAGCATTGTGTAGAAACATTACGAATACTAACATGAAACATAGGTGGTGTAGAAAACACCTCTGGTAGCGATGAAACAAAGCTGTAACTTCATCCAGTGTGAGTTACTGTGTGAGATGTACCCTTTGTAGCGCGTGAGACACAGGAAAAAGCAGGTCGGTCTCTATTTGCTGAAAGCACGCAATGAAGCGTGCTTGTGAATGCAGAGCAGCGAAAGCATCTCATGCGCTTACCTGTGGTGTACTCTATCCGTGCGTGAGCTCAGGTGCAAAGCACGCACCTTAAAATAGGAAATGCATAATACAAGCGGTTTCAAAGCTATAACAGTGTTCAAATACGGCCCACTGTTGTTCAATAAGCTTCCCAAAGTCACGTTCTGAAGCGGAAACAGCCCCTTATACTGCTGATAAATACAAAATAGGGCGATTTTCTTCAATTTTCCGGATTTTTATTCAAATTTCCTCAAGGAAAGATAGAGTGCAGTTCTTCCCGAATAACCATTGTCTGAGGGTTTTACGGGACACGAGGGCTAATAAATTATCTTGTTAAATATATTTGCACGCAATTGAGTTTCGAAACCGCAGTGCAGAACGAAAATGCACCACTTTACATTTATTTATAGCATAGAGGGAGTATGCAAAATCAATGTAACATTTTTGGAAGTAGTAATATTCTACGCTATTATTCGTAGAACGCCATGAAGTGTTAAGAAATTAAAAAAGTATTTACGATATAATATCATTTATTTGCACTTGTCCGTTTATAAATGAGTGTGAGCTTTAGTACACTAAATGGGTATTTGTTTGATGTGGATTCAGTTAATGTGTCACGAATAAACAGCTATATTAAAATAATATTAAAATTTATCTTAAATGTGACAAATTATTTAGATAACAAGAAATGTTTTGCTTGTGAATATAATTAAATTAGTTCAAAGAATTGGTCGCCCCGACCGGGATTCGAACCCGGGCCTTCTGGCTTACGCCCTGCTGCTGCTCGGGGCGACCAATTCTTTGAACTAATTTAATTATTAAAATACATTTGTTACTCAGTAACATGGTCACAATTTGGATAGCTGTTCGTCTGCGGAACATATTCTCCGAGCGTAAGTGCATCCAACAAGGTGACGGGCAAGGTGACAATTATATATACTTGTGAATATAAATCGCAAAATATTTCGCTTTATTTCAGGTCTATGATTCTCTCAAAACTTAATTCCCGTTTGCGCTGACTCATTTCCCTTCACATTTCTCATTCTAGTAAATATATACCCAACGTTTTCCAGTTTTAAACTTTCATTTTCTATACTCACACAATATCGATATTATACCCCGTCAGTATATAAAATCCACTCATTCTTTTCCACAGATTACAATTTCTTAAAATCTCAACGTGTTGTATTCATTTTAATCAAGACAAATAATATTAGCAGATGCAATAATTTGAAACATTATTTTCAATGCCTTTTTGTTTATTTTATTTCAGTTCAACTTTTATTAACATCCAGTTCAGTAAGTAATTATGTGTATTCCTAAGTATCATTAATAAAGTCAGTGCCTATCACTTCAAGTAACGTTACAATAATGTCGGTTTATGTTGAGAGCAAATGCGGACTTCTTCCTCTGTGTGAACTTTTTAAATGGATGAAAAGGGTATTATCTTGTGTACGTGGCGCGTCTGGAATCTTCCCCCTAGAAATTTCCACATACTTTATATAAGTATACTAAAATGGATAGATCACGATATCACAGTAGACTTGTACGTTCCTCTGTTATTTTGAATAAATATTCGCTTTCTTTTCTTATTTAAAATAGATGTTTCACTTTTCACAACTTCTTCTCCTTCTTCTCCTTCTTCTCCTTCTTCTCCTTCTTCTCCTTCTTCTCCTTCTTCTCCTTCTTCTCCTTCTTCTCCTTCTTCTCCTTCTTCTCCTTCT
>BLKR01013231.1:0-12794 GCA_011170035.1 Teleogryllus occipitalis | reverse complement strand
GTGCCTTTTACCACTTTGACAATTATATGTCCTGAAATCCAAGATCACTCTGTGGATCTCGGCTTGACTCAAGTTTTTCTGTTATTAAAAAAAATAACAACCACAACAACAACAACCACCACAACAACAACCACCACAACAACAACCACCACAACAACAACAACCACAGCAACAACCACCACCACAACAACAACCACCACCACAACAACAACCACCACCACAACAACAACCACAACAACAACAACCACCACAACAACAACCACAACAACAACAACCACCACAACAACCACCACAACAACAACCACCACAACAACAACAACCTTGAAAATTAGTGTTTGAACACATGTAATTCCTTCTCTGCCTCATTACTCTTTTACTTCAATTATGCTTGCTGAACATTCATCAATTGAAGTAGTCATTCCTCCATCCTCCAAAGAAATCTTTCTCCACTAAAATAAAACACAGCTCTACAAAAATTCATCCATCTGTCACAGTTTGCAACTCGCAAATGCATAATAATGATACTTCATGTACTACAATGAAACCAATAACTATTTTATGTAGAACACATGTGTGAACTCATACCTTATGACAAAATCAAACATCCATTAGCAAAATGTCATTTTCCGAAACATTTAGAATAAATATACTTCTCTCTTTTACACTTAATAAATTCATGCCTAGACACAATTATAATCAATATCCAAGTTACTTTTATAAATAGAGTGAAGAGAAACTGTCAGAATCTCTCTTAAATATAAACATTTGAGATAAGACAATTGCCGGTCAAATCAACAAACAGCCCTCACATCGTACAAATAAGCAATTCTGTGCATCGATTAACTCAATTGTAGACTTCAGTCATCATCCTCTGGTGGCACACACTTAAACAATTGAACATTGATGTACTTTGTATTTTGTGATACAAAACTAGGTGAAAAAAGTCTACAAAAGTAATTATTTTGTGAATATATTAAGGTTTATGGTTGTAAAACATGGCCAGTAGTACTCCTGACCTTCAAAGGAATCTGGCACAAAAATATTGGTCCTGTATATTCAGAGATTATCATGCTGTAAGGCAACGCCCGTGTCTATATATTAGTGTAGATAATATTCCATGTAAAAATTACTAATAATAAAAGAAATTAAAAACTGACAAGCATAATACAATATTAAATGCAATTTTAATGTTCATAATCGAATGAAACATTTATTAGAATGATTCTCAATGATTAATTAATTGTCAATACTTGGTTTGTAAACTTTTGTGATTGATGAAGAACTTGTTTCATAATGAAATCTGTATTGTAATGAGTATCATTATGCAGTGGGTTGCGGCCATCGAATGACAGAATTATACAATGGAAGTAGAAAAAGTTTTCGATGTAAGAAAGTCAGCCAAGCTAGAATAAAATTGTTTTTAAAAAAATCTGGGTGTGCCACAAAGAACATAAACATTTTAGGCCTTTTTTTTTTTTTTTTTTTTTTTTTTTTTTTTTAAAGAAAATAACTAATACATATTGTTTAATAGTATTTTTATCAACCGTCTTGGCTGTCGTGGTGCCCACATTATCCTGCAATAATTTTATGGAAAACTGCTTGTTTGACTCCAATTGTGTGCAGCCTAACAGTGATAGGTTAGGAGCCACCAAGAAAAGCCATGTGTGATAAACTCAAAGCCAAGTTAGCAAGTGTTATGAAGAATAGGGAAACACCTGTAGGTGTTAGCATTGTGCTGCACAAATTTTTTAATGTGTCGAATATGCCCTTGGGGAATGAGGGTATTTTACGTGAAAGCTTTGAATTTATAGAATTTATTTATTTTAACGTGAAGACATTGTGTGGTTTTATTTTAAAAGTAGAATAGAATTTGTGTTTTTAATTCTGTGACACTGTTAGTATTAACTATAGTTAGGCAACAGATAAAGTGTTGACTAACTATAGTTTCTCTTCTCTCTTCTTTAAAACTTCTCTCTTTAAAATTAGTACTTCAGTCATGAATATTAAAATATGAAGGTTTGGACGGAGCCCAATTGGCACTTTAGAACTGTTAAAGAATTTAATTCTGAGATGCAAAACCTATAAAAAAAAATAGTTCAATTTCATTTTGCAGTTCGTTTGCGTAATTTAATTCTTTACTTTTTTACCCCATAGTCCCTTCTGTTTTTGCTGTGTTATGTTTTTGGAGGTATGAGATCATGGTCATTAATAAATGTTTATTATTTCAGCATCTCCTGCAATTGCAGTTCGAAGGCGAATCTGTTACTGATATATTTGGGAAAGCAAAAGTCAATGTCAATCTACTTCTGTTTCTTCTGAATAAGAAATTTTATGGAAAGAGCTAAAAAGATCTATTTTAATTATTAGATTCTACTCAACATTTTTGCTAATTCCTTTGATAACTTGTCATTAGTTTATGTTGATTAACTTCAGGAAGAAGACACTTCACTGACATAGATGGCAATTATTGTTTATTTGATTGATTTATATATTCTTTGGAATCTCAATATTTATTGACCATAAGATTGTTATATAGGTTTTTTTTTTTCTTTTTTTTTTTTTTTTTTCTTCAATATATGATTGCAATTCTGCTAGTCTTATCTTAAATATTAAAGTTTTTTTATATGAACAGATAATGAACAGTCTGTGCCAAGTCTAGCACTATTCACGAGTGTGCTTTCTTATATTATGTTGGGAAAGTATAATTGAATAATTTGTTTGCATTGATGTTTTAACATTAATATTACGATTCTTAAATATTTTTGCTAGAGTTTAATTACATAATTTAGAAACAATTGCATGTGTTCTGAACATATTTAATGAGTATCATTCAAAAATACATATCTATATTATTAAGAAAGATTTCAATTCTTATTTCTTTTCAAATTTATACCATTTTTAAAACTGGTGCAATTATTTATTTCTTTATCATGACCTTCAAAAAGTTTGTAATAGTTGAGTGAAGTTCTTAATTTGCTTGGTATTTGTTCTAGGCATTAACAATGAAGTAATACCTTTAAAAGTGTATTTTGTAATACTCTAAAGATTCTATTGTAAAAATAACTACATCAAGTTCTTTGTGTATGATTCTAGAAATGCTAGACTGAAGAAACCAATATTAATTTTATTGAATAAATTTCATCTTTTAATACCTATTTCTGAGATTCTTGGAAAGTTTTATTTCTTATTTAATTTATTGTTGAATATAGTGCTTTCAGATTTATATTTTTGCTATTTTGAGCTTAAGAAAATTTTTAATTTGTAATGTTTAATAAACAGTGGTTTCAGAATACATTAAATTATGTTTAGGAAATTCTAATTTGTTTAAAACTTCAACAGAATCATACATTTGTGTACATATTGGGTGTATCAAATACATTTCTGCAATAACAATATTTTACATATCAAAGTAACAAATATATATGTATATAAATAATAAAGTGTAACATACTTATTTTCTATATTTTCTTGTACATACATGAATTAGAATTGTACAGAATGGGTTATAAATCTTTGGATTGTAAAAGAGCACTAAGGTGGCAACCAATATCTTTATTATTATAATGCACAGAATAAATTAATAAATAATTATTATAATAATTGTGTTCTTGTGTTTTCTTTATTCACAAATTATACATAGTCCAGGATAAAGACCAAGGAGGAAGGAAAGAAGTCGGGAATGGTCGGACCACCAATGGTGGAGGAGTCGCTCACATTTGAGAGAACCTACCTGAGTAGTGATACACCTGAATGCCAATGGAAGATAGTTGGGGCAAGGAGGAATAAACCATCGCACCCTATTCTCAAGCGTCGGGATGCCTTGTAAATAATCCAAGGAAGAGGGCCACCCTACCAAACGGGCCACGGACCGCGTGCGATCTGCCCTTCCCCTTCCTTGTCCTATCCTCTCCCCTTACACACACTAACATGCACTGCACAACCACAAATTCCGGGAGACCGGTCGGGAGCATAGAGCGTGTCCCGCCGCGGTGGGAGTGTCCTGGTTAGGGGGAAACCCCACTAGCCGACGGTAGGTCGGTGCCGGATCTGGCCATTCAGCGAGGGAAAATTACCGCCATCTCCCGAGAGAAAAACATGCACTACACTAACGGGACTAATGACCAAAGCAGTTGACGCTCCCGGAAACACGAAAAAATCAATCAATTCTTGAAGCATCGAGGTTCCTTGGGTTTCCCTATAACAAATGGGCAAAACTTTTCAAGAACGATGGCATTCGCTCCCAATGTCACAGTAAGTTTACTGTTTCTCGATGCCTTCAGAAGAATGATTCTTGCCTTTAAAAGTGAAAGTTGTTCGGCAGAAATTAGACCGGTTTCATCTAAGTTGAAGATGACATGGGGTGAATTCTTCATGAGGTCCATCCGTTGGTGTAACTGACTTGTTGAGTGTGGTCCTGAGTAACTATTTTTGGTGGATTTATAATGAAAGAATTTCTTTTTACTTTTGACTAGTGGTGAATGAAACGTACGATACATTATTGTAATTGATATACTTGAATACAGGTTTATACAATTGAAAGAAGATAAAAAATCAACAGAATGAATATCTGTAAATATTGCAACAAAACACTATCCAAGGTTTCCTTAACTTGAGTGACACGCCAAACGACGAATCACCCTACCTTAGAAAAATTTCGGTTCTATTATTAAGAAACAGAAAATGGAGAAAATTTAAAAAAAATGGAGTTTCAGCGGCGATCGAGGGCAGTGAGCAAGAGAATGTGGCAAGTCCGAATATCCAGCCCAGTCCAAAGAAAATAATAAACTAATACGAGAAAGTCTGTGGCACTAGTTACTTTCTCGTATACGTATATAAAGAATAATATACTTAGTATTGCAACCTTCCCGGCTTACTATATTTACTCACGCCCACACGTTGGGCGCCCAATGCAACGTACCTCTCTCTTACTCTCCCTATTTACTTGCGCCTCACTTCGGCGTGGCAATGTAAACTTACTTCCTATTCTACCTTCTATTCACGCCCACACGTTGGCGTGCACTGTAACCGATCTTCTTATTCACCCTACAATGTGAACTAAACTATCGTAGCTGCCTTCTACTATACCTTTGTTCTATTCTGTCAACTATTTGCCCTGCCCTCGCTCTTGCTATTTTCTGGATACAATAACACTCGTTTATCAGTCGCCCGTACCTCGGTTAGCGTATACTATTACTAAATCTTACCTGGGCGTGACTCGCCTGCTCATTCCATACGGACTTGAGACGGGATACCTCACGTACGTGCCTGGGTCAATTTCTAGATAACTACTAAAAAACGACACACATATTCAAGGCAATCATGAGCCATACTTAGTGCTCATTCATTTATTGCAAGCTCCCCTTCAGCACATTGCCAAGGCAAATACATTACGCCCTCTCTTGATACTGTTTGCCCCTTTTATAGCATGTACATTTTAACACATCAACATTGAACCCTACGCTTGCAAAAAAACATAACAAAAAGAAAATACAAACAACATAAAATAATACCATTCACACTTAAAACATTAATAAAATCTTCATTCACACAGGAATGCGCATTCTGTCGTGACCTCGTCTTATGATTTTAATCTTAATTTAATTGCCAAAACTTGATCTTCGACAGAATCTTCCCGTATTTGTCTTGAACATAAAAAAAATAAAGTACATATGCAATTCGTGCAACTTCCCTTTGCTGCGGCGCCGCACACTGTCAGCGCCCGTCGTTGCCCGGTGTCTCGCGCACCGCTCGTGTACGAAGTTCCAACTCGGCTGCCACCAGTTCCTGGACGCCACTAATTCACTTTCAAAATCGTTACTTATAATCTCGGTTATTATTTCTCACGAACTAATTACGTTCCCGTTAATGTTTTCCTATGTCACACGACGTTTCCAAATTCGGGAATTTTTTTTATTACGTTCCCCGCGGCGCGGACGTATATTTTCGACGTCCCGAACGACTGCTAATTTAATTTTATACTGGCCTATGTCTTACAAGTGTTCCAGTTTGCTGCCTTCATATCAATCACTGTTCATTCCCATGCTAACTTACTCGAAATAATGCTCTCACAATTTTGCCCGTGAATTAAAAAAAATAAGTAAAATTTTAGCTGCACAATGTTTACATGACTTCCTTTACTTGATAATACTTTAAGAAAACACTTCCACTAAATATTTCCGAGAAATTCCAAAATTTTCAACACAACGATATAATACGTGTACTCGCGACCAAAACTCAACTCGTTCTTAAGGCTAAATGTACCGACACTAGTTCCATTTGTCGCCCCCACGTGGCAGCACCAAAATAAGCAAAATTTACTAGACCGATAACGTCTGAACAAATTGTCCGATTTTCGATCTGTAAACGGCATTGGACTCCTTTTTAAAATAGAATTCACGCTACGATGCCGTTTTTTCAAAAATATTTCAAAAAAAATTTGAAATGATTTCTCATAGTTCCGGGAAGAAATAAAAAAATGTGGGCTTATAGCGCGATGACGACGTGCTTCCTGAATCCAACGCCGTGTCAATCATGCAAATCGGATGAATAGGAGCGGCGTAAAGTGAAATTTCGGAAAAAATACCTGACCCCCCTCCCCCTTCCCGCAGTGAACTTGGAGTGAGCATTCGCAACGATATTCGAGAACCATTGTCCCAGTGCCATATCGGATTTGGAAATCCCGGAACCCCTCCCCCACGGTCACTTTAGCCTAGCCCTTCGCGGCGGGCGCTGAAAGAACGCCCGCCGGTGCCTAGAGGTTCTCACACAGTAACAACCTGCTCCATGGTTTCACAATGGGCAAACTGAATCAGACCTGTAGAGATATTTCAAGATTTTCACCGTGAAATATAAAGATGGAGTCTCTCAATTGTTATAAATCTTGGAAACTCAGTCATCGAAGTGAAGATTCGAAGGATTATATAGTACGAGTATATACACTTTACCTTCGATTCCTCTCCATTCGCGTGATTGTTATTATTATTATTATTATTATTATTATTATTATTATTATTATTATTAATAATAATAATAATAATAATAATAATAATAATAATAATAATAATAATAATAATAATAATAATAATAATAATAATAAAGTCCTAATGTTTCGTTCTTTTCAAATATTATATTTCTCTGCTAAGAAAGCAAAGGATAAAAGTGAGAGAACTCAGCAGGGTATTCCAGCAGTTCTTTTAGAGCCAAAGCCAAAAAATGGAAAATAAAATATTTTTGACATACTATGAGTCGAACAAAATCTCTAGAAAAAGATATTATGCTTGGAATGATAGAATGAAGCGGAAGAAAAGGGTGTAAGTGGCACAATTGAATAACTAATACACAATATCACAAACAAAAGGAAAAAGGCAGTTCGAGTCCGAGTGAGCAAGGAACAAATTGCTAGCATCCTATTGCTGTGTATATCCAAATAGGTCTAACAAGGGATGGCTTGCAATCTATGTTCTAGTACTATTTCTCTGCGCGTTCAGACCCCGCGAAGAATAGGGACCTCCAGATGAAAGAAGAGATGCTCACAGCCGCTGCTTGACCGGGACTGGAGCCGACAAATAGACATCATCGCACTGAACAGTGTGTTTGATACCCGCAGTCTTTCATGCGTACATTTTGCCATTATTAGGGAAGAACTCGCTGAATTATCGGCGCGTCCCCTCCCAGTTTCGGATAGCAAGAAAAGCGAAGGAATGATGCTCAAGTAATACAAATGCAAATATCAATGTTCAAAATTAAAACATCTTTAAAAAACCTGGTTTAGAAACATCGATCAAGTTTGTGCGGAAGATAATTTGTTTTGACAGTGGCCGTGATTGTTAATTTATAATTACGATTTAGACAAAACGGCAAAAGAAAGTTTTCAGGCTTAGTTTCGCTGTTTTTCTTTTTACTATCGCCCAGGGTCATCTTATGGAGTCACAACTTCCTCAAATGGGTATAGGAAGGTGGGCGAGAGACCTTACACCTAGAGTGCTTGCGTTGGCCGCCTCTCTGCGTAGGACATACGTAGGAAATGCCAGAAAAATGGGGTCATTTCTTGGGCTGAAGATAGTCTACTGGATGAGGATGTTACAATAACTGTTCGCTTTATTCGCACACATGTATTGACAGTGGTATAATGCAATATTATTTCATATTTTAACTTTTTTATAAAATTGTGATTATCGGTTCTTTTCATTCACAACAACTCATCAAGCACATCGATAATAAACATCAGGTTTTATAAATGTTTCATTTTTTTTACGAAATATGTTCATGTGTCTATACAAAATCTATGTTTTGAAAATATCAACATCAATGTTGCATCCCTATTCTCGACACCTAGATGAGGATCGCCGATTCAATACGTTTGCATTCTGATTCCCTAATATGAGGTTTATCAGTGACTGGTATGCTACGTTTTACTAGTAGCATATAAATCTTATAAATTGAATTGCTACCCGATTAAATATTACTGATAAGCGTGTACGATGTTTAGAAAAATGGTATCTTAATGTAGAAATGTAAAAGTTGCCGAACTGTATAACAAAACATAATTTATCCCCCTCATAGACGGATATTCCTCTTCTAGTGTGGTGTTCCTGTCTAAGGGTTTAAGTTGTATTGCTTTCATGACAATTTAATGTATTAAAAAATACATACATGTCACAATACAATGATTTGCACTACATCCTTTTACATTATCATTTACGTAGTGTGTATCAAAATGACGCGCCGGGAATTACTTTTTCCAATCTTCAAGTTTATACAAAAATAACAGAATCATTTTATATCAATATAACTTACTAAGTAAGCTAGGACATGTCACGATTCTTAATATTAGATTTTAATGTTTGTTACAGTGTTGGATTCAGGATGCATCTCGCCTGCGCGCTATTTTACCACTTTTTCAATTTTGTCCGAAAGGACGAAAACAGTTTTAAAATTTTACTTGGGAAAACAGAGTCATCAAGTGAAGTCTATCAAGGAGACAAACGCCGTTTTGAGATCAAAAATCGAGTCGCAGGATAAAAGAGCTCTTGCGTAATTTCGGCTCATTCTTTCTGGTAGTGGAATGATAACGGAAGATCTTAGAAGTAAAATGTATGTAAAATAAGATGTTACTCTCTGAATATGAATCAGTGAAATTGTCGCTGATTCAAGCAGTGAGAGCAAAGTCACATATCTTCAGTCGAAATGTGTAGTTTTACTGACAATCAGTGAATACGTGAACCTTTTCAAAATGACCGCCAGTATTTCACTGGTTGTCAGTGGCCGCGCCACCATACCGACTGGTCCAGTCATTCACGTGCTGTGTTGTGAATGTACGCAAAATCGCACGGCGGAGCCAGTGGAATAGAGGTTTCCTGCGAGAAAACTGACCTGTGTCTGAAGATTGTTTTAATTGCATTACGTAAGTAGTTTTCGCTTTTCTGTGACTCGTCTTGTTGATAACTGTGAGACGTTTTATTTTATGGTGAGCATTTGTCCATAGTAAGAAATAGGTTATGAACACGTTGTTAATATCACGTATTTGTTTTTGTTATTAACTTGGAAACGTCTTATGTAACTTAAGAGTTTTAATGTAACTGTTTGGTGATACAGTGTGAAATATCTGACGTGCTATGGATAATTTCGTTTATGAAATTTGTAAAAAGTCCAAAATGCTCTCGATTACACCACAGCAGAGCCGGGCATGCCAGCAAACTAATAACTCATTCTTTGGTTTTTCCAATTTAGTTTGACACCAGTCCAGGGGTGGAGTTTTGAAGAAGTGTAAGAGAAAGTGCTGGAGCTAACTGGGGACTCTAACAATGTGAATATTTTGAAAGGTATTTTAATTTGCCAAAGACTGCTGTAATACTGTTTTATTTTGATCAGTGTTCCTTGCTTTCCTTAGTCACTAAACGCATTATATTTTACTCATTTACATGGCGAGGCTAGTTTGGCAGAGGAGTGGGAGTGCAGAAGGTACATCAAAGCCATTTGCCACTCCTGAGGTTCCCAATCCAGACCTCATAATAATTCTGCCAGTTAGTATGATCTTGTATGTAATCTGAAGATAAAGTAACCATTTTTTCTTCGCATAACTTCTTGACCTATCTTTTTTTCTGTTTTAGGAGGGCTCTAATTTGCATCTGGAGGAATTGGAAAGGAGGAAAACCTTCAAGAAAAATGTTCAGCAATATTTGATATGGGTGAAAGGATAGAAAAACTATTTGTGTTTTGTTCAGGGTGATGGTTGGTTTTAACATCTGCCCTTTTTAATAATAATAATAATAATAATAATAATAATAATAATAATAATAATAATAATAATAAAAAATATTCCTTCACCCATTGCAGCATTTGACTTACTGTTTAAATTAATATTTACAACAAATTTGGCATACTCAACATCATTAGCAATTTTTTAAAATTTTTATCAGTATATAATGATTATATCCTTCAAATATTTAATTTGAAATAAAAACTCAGTTGGGTTTCTGTAATAAACCCCCCTCCTGGGAAATGAACAATGCTTTTGCAATTGTTCAATTATCATAACCTTCTACCATTGGAGTTAGTTTTGTTATATCATAGAAATTTGATTCTTTGGTTCTGTGTCCGGTATTGACTTCATAGATTGACTTTAAGATTTTCCCAATATCGAGTATGGCCTAATTCTCAATTCGTCTAATTTCTTCCTATTCAGGCGATTTTCATGTTCTATGTACACAAGATCTCCCTTTTTAATTCAATTTGTCTCCTGTGTAGGTTGAATAGGTTGAATATTTTTTTGTTGTCATTATGAAGTTTTATTGTATTCTTGAGTGCTATTTTCCTCTCTCTTTCTAAATCTTCGGCTGTGCATTTTATTTTTAATTCATGCGGTAGGATATTTATGGTTTTACCCTCTAGCAAGTATTTTGTTGAGAATTTTGTCACTGTATGCTCTGTCTCGTATTTCTCCACAGCTTTTTTTCACAATAGTTGTCCATAGCAATAGCAGCCTCTTTGTTAGTTTCATTCATAATACATCTTATTTTATTCACTAAAGTCTGGTTTAATCTTTCATTGAGACCATTGGAGAAAAGCGCATCTATAGCAGTAAAAATCAATTTTATTTTTTTCTTTACTTGAAATTGTTTTAATTCTTTTGAATTTATTCCTGGATATTGATCCGTTAGTACCATCTGGACATAATGGTTTTTTGTTACTTCCTCAGTTAGTTTTATGAAGTCATCAGCGTTTCGATTTTTTGATGTTAAAACGTAAGCATATCTTGTGAAATGGTCGACCAGTAGGAGTAGGTATTTTTTTGTTGACCGGGATCTTCCATAACCTCCGATGGTATCTATAGAAATTATCTTGAATGGGTACATTGCTCAACCTAGGTGTGACATTAATCCATATTTTGATTTTCTTCATGATTTATTCTTTAAGCAGATGTCACAAGTTTCACAAATCTTCTCTTCTCTATGTTTATGTTTATGTTTATATTTTTCGCTGTAAAGAATGGTGTTACTTTAATTATCATCTGCGCTCTTCCCAGGTGACAATAAGTATTGTGTACATATTTTAGTAATATTTTACTAAATTCTTCTGATAATGAGAGTTTTTCTCTTCTTTTTAATTTTTATAATGAATTTCATTTTAGAATATTAGTTTTTTCTTATTGTTTTGTAGTTTTGTGCATCTTCTTTGATCCTTTTTTATGTCTTCTAATTTCACTAGGTTTACTATTTTTAATATGTCATCTGAATTTTCCTCAGGCTCTAGAACTGGATGCCTGTTTAAACAGTCTGCCTCTTAGTTTAATTTTCTAGGATTATATTTAACTTTAAAATTGTATTGGGACAGATAGTATGTCAAATCACCCAGTTCTTAATCTGTTATTGCTTTTATATTTAAATTTTTTAAAGGTTTATGATTGGAGTGTACCAAAAATTCTCTTCCAAGTAGCCAATGTTGCCAATATATCACAACCTTTTTTATTGCCAAGCACTCAAGGTAAATTGCTTTTTTTTTTCCTTTTGAGCTTCACTCAATTTTTTCGAAAAATATGCCACTGGCTTATTATCCCCATTTTTGTCCTTGGTTTAGTACAGCTCCGATTTCTTTTATGCATGCGTTCTTTTTCCAATTGTTCCATTCTGATTCTACTGTATTTTTCGAAATCATACTTGAGTACCAATCTGCGCTTGCATTGTCAAGGGAAAATTTTAGAATTTCTCTTCCACAAAACAGCGTTCTCTCTCTTTTTCAAACTCATTTATCCATTGGCATGCGTTTGAGTTTCATCCATTAAATAGCTATCTATATATTTAAAAATATAAAGCATTCTGCCATGGCTTCGTTTGGAGCTTCTACTGAATTGATTGTAGTACTTTTCCTTTAAATGAAAGAATGTGATCCCTAGATGTGTTATCAGATATTGTTTGTGTTAATTCACCAACATTTACGGTGTAAATTAATTAATTAAATCATTCTTTAATACTACGCTTATCAGTAGTCAACTGTTTTCTTCCAAAGGGTGGCTGTTTCAAAATCGATTATATGAAACGCTAGATGTGAGTCCACGCTGCTTGATGTGTACATTTGAGGGGAAGGAGAAGGCATGATCCGATTGTTAGAGTATACTCCTCCGGAATTTGCCTGGAATTGATAGGCAAAACCAGTGAAAACTACCGATCAGAGCAGCCGGTCGCTGGATTTGTTCTTCAGAAAGCTGAAATAGACCTAGCCACCTATTTAGTGTTGGAAAACCTCGCCTAACGACTTCAAGTTGCTTGTTGATTGGTCCTTTGTTTTGGGGTTAATCT
>BLKR01013230.1:0-12804 GCA_011170035.1 Teleogryllus occipitalis | reverse complement strand
AAAAGTTAAAAGTTGCCCACAGCGAATAATACGAGAGAGGTGTTGCTAATTCTTCGTTCGGAAAGGAGAAAAAAGAAAGGGTATAGCCGAATAAGGCGGTGAAAAGTGCCCCCAAACCAAATCAATAATCGCGATGTTCATATGAAAGAATACAAAATGACGTAGATTCACAAAAACTCAGCCTCCTAGGGCAATATCTTGCAGAGATACAGTGAGAAACGTGTTTGGCATTTTTTATTTTTTCTCAGGATCTATTGCGTGTATGAGACTGAAAATAATTGCAGAGACGGGGAAACATAGTTCAATTTGAAGGTAGGTTTTCAACGAATTTTAAGGTAGTTAGTTGGCGAAAATTGTTAAACAGTTATTTTCAAATAGAAATGTTGAAAAAAAACAGAAATTTTGAGTAGACTGTTTATAAACAAATTCCTGATTCTAGTTATTGAAGAAAGTGACAATGATTAATTGTCTTTGATCGTATAATTGTCAATGATTAAGAAATCTACAACAAAGTAAGATTTATAATTTTTAAGTTTGATTTATATTATAAACAAATGATTAATAAACCTGAAACCGAGTAATTTTATTTATATTAGAAACAATAGACAAATCTATAAACAAAAGAGGTTTGATAATTTTACGTCAATAATAATACATTCCACATAAAACAAATATTTGTCAAAAAAGTTCCAAATCATCCTGATAAGCAAGACCGTTCAATAATTTTAATATGCACTGTTTAAACATTAGTGAAACAAGTTTTTTCAATCTAATTTTGGCGCGAATTTCAAATGCTTAAACTGAAAAAATTGTTGTTTTTTTTCATTACCGGCCACATTGTTTAAAAATCTGAAACAAATGTATGTTATAGAATGTTATAAGGCCCATTTTAGGGGAAGAACCTGAGACCGTACTCCAACGTTATCACATCGAAAATGAATGCCAAAAGTTTATTTTTATATATGAATTTGGCGTCAAAATTCGTTGACAAAAATACCTTCAAATTGAATTATGTTTCGCGGCGTCTTCAATTGTTTTCAATCTCATACACGCAATAGATGCTGAGAAAAAATAGAACTAGCAAAACACGTTTCGCGTTGTATCTCTGCAACAGATTGCCCTTGGAGGTTTATTGTTGTAAATCAACGTCATTTTGTATTCTCTTTCATACGAGCATCGCGGTTATCTATTTGGTTTGGGGGCACTTTTATCCGCCTTATTCAGCTAACACTTCGGTCACATTTTTTTCCAAACAAATCTCTAAACGTTTGCAAGTAAGTGGTGGGAGAAGCACAAGGAGGAGGATGGAAAGATCGCGCGCTGTCCGTGACCTTTTTGTTAGGGTACTGCTCCGGCATTCTCCTAGTGTTGCTCGGAGAAACCACGAAAAACTATCGATCAGAGTAGTCGGCCGCTAGAATTCTCTTTTGAATTTTGGCTGAAATCGACATCGCTATGTAGTTAGTGTCAAAAATTGGGACTCGAACCAAGGACTTCTCCGGTCAGAGACCCTGGTGTGACATCAACTGAAGCCTTGATCCACCTAAGCCGGTGTTAAACCAATTAAAAATTAAATAGTTAATAGTGTTGTTTCGTACATTAATTCTGCTATTTATTCTCATTTAGGTTTTGCGCAAACTGAACCCCACCCACGCAGGAATTCGTTTGATGGAAGCAACGGTCAACGTTTGATGGAAGAGACTGATGAGCTGGATGTTAGATTACTGTTCATGACTCTTACTGTTTTAGATGGCTTATGGACTATTTTCTGTGTGTTTTGACTTTAAACTATAGAAGTTAACTTTTCAAAAGACTCTCTTACCAAAGCAGTTTCGAGCGTATGCCAATAAATTTTCCTCAATTATTCATTCAAACAAGAGGCAACTATTGGGAAATACACAAGAAAAAGAACCGATCGACAATTTCTGTCTATTAGTCGATTTTTTGTTATGTACGATGGTCGGTCACAAAGTAATGCTCCACTTTTGTCCTTCGGCCAATAATAATGGTAGACAGTTATAGTTGTTACCCAGGGTAACAAGGGGTAACTGAAGAGCTTCAAAGTTTTGTGTTTCTAGCATTAGTGTATGAAGTTTCAAGTCTCTCCTACAAATGGCTGTTCTTAAACGAACTGTTAAAATGGCAGCTGTATATGACGTGCGTTAAAACAGCGTGCTGTGATTGAGTTCCTCGTTGCAAAGCAGAAAACAGTTGTGAACATCCATAAACGCTTGTATGCAGAATACGGCACCACTTTTGTCGAGAGGTGTACCATTGGTCGTTTGGCTATGCGAGTTAAAGCTTCGGAGTGTGAAGGATGAGATCTCTATGATTTGCCGCACTCCAGGCATCCCGAAACATCGTCGAATCCTGACATGATCACTGTCTTTTTGGGCATTGATAGTGTCCATCAATTCAAATGCTTATATCAACTCTCTGAATACCCTAAAGAAGCATTTTACGCGAGTTCAATCCCAGAAGAATTGTGCATTAACCACGATTCCACTTGTACGATAACCACGCCTACACACGTGTCGCAACAAAAGCACCCAGAAAAATGGGTTGGACTCTACTTGCCCATTCACCATACAGTCCGGATTTAATCCACTCCGCGTCCATCTCTTTGTGCCAATGAAAATGCTATTCGCAGAAGGAAATTCGAAGTTGACGCCAATATGATCCGTTAAGAGAAGGGATGGCTACGTCCTCGTCAGAAAAAGACTTGGTACAGGCAAGGCATACACGCCCCTGTTTCACGCTAGCGCAAGGCTGCACAAGTCAACGGAATTTATGTACAAAAATAGAGCAAGTAGAATAACCATGTATTCATATTTTGTGCAAATTTCAGATACTTCGAATAAATATTTCTGGAAAAAGAAAATATGGGGTATTACTTCTGGCCGTCCCTCGTATATGTGGTGACGTTCAAAAACGACTATCTATAATGAGCGTCGGGCTCATTAGGTTCTACGGTGTGCCGAGGGTAGTCATATTAAAGAATTAAAAGCGCTGTGTTATAGTATTGCCAAGGTTTTAACCAAATTACTTACTTAACATTATGATGAAGGTTTATAAGTCGAGTTTTCTTCATTTTCTTTTAATTATAATTTATGTTTTATGCTTAAAGGAATGTTTATAATAAATAATAAGGTCTGGTTTAAGCCAGGAGTAACATATTTACTTCGGAAGTAACTACTTTCAACGTAAGCGTCGAGTAAATTAATTGATTGATTTTTTCGTGCTTCCGGGCGCGTCAACTGCTCTGGTCATTAGTCCCGTTAGTGTAGGGCATGTTTTTTCTCGGGAAATGACGGTGATCTTCCCCCGCTGGATGGCAAGATCCGGCGCCGACCTACCGTCGGCTAGTGGGGTTTCCCCTAACCAGGACTCTCCCATCAGCGGGACGCCGCCCCAAAGGGAACAACCTCTAAGCTCCCGACCGGTCTCCCGGAATATGTGGTAGTGTACTGCATGTTAGTGTGTGTGTAAAGGGAGAGGATAGGACAAGGAAGAGGAAGGAAAGATCGCGCGCGGTCCGTGGCTTGTTTGGTAGGGAACTGCTGCGGCATTCGCCTGGTGTTGATCGTAGAACCCACGGAAAACTACCGATCAGACCAGCCGGCCGCTAGAATTCTCTTCCAGACAGCGACTGAATTCGACCTAGCTGAAAAGAAAGTGTCGAAAATCCTGCCGCCATCAGGACTCGAACCTAGAACCTCCCGGTCAGAGGCGCTGCAGTGACATCTGTTGATGCACTGAGCTACCGGTCCCGGTAAAGCGTCGGGTAAACGAAGAGTAATTTTTTACTAGTAATCGCAGAGTAAGCGAAGAGAAACTATGCCGGCGTTACTCCACAAACAACGTTTGGCAACGCCTAAAAACCCCGTGTCGACTTCTCAAATCGAGTGTTCAATCGATAGTTACGTTCAATTATCGATTCTACTGGGTCGTTCGGCGTCTGTCCTTGGCAGTTTGTCGTTGTGAATCATCTGTGAGTGATCGTAGTAGTAGTCAGCATGGATATCTTTGACGAAATGGAAGAAATTGAAGCTGTGGAGGAAGTTGACAACATTAACATGTTTGGTGAAGGTCGTCCGAGGGAGAGGAAAGTCTATTGCCTCAGACGGAATCCTTTGAGGAATATACGGCAGAGGAATTCCGGAGGAAGTACCGATTTTCCAAGGAAGGAGCGACGGAGCTCACTAATATATTCGGGGAGAGTTTGTCTTGGTCGGTTGAGAGAGTTTTTTTTCAGGTGCTGGGGGGGGGGGATATGGTAACATATTAGTGTATTGCTATTGCTGTATACTTCTATACATGGCCACACTTTTGGACTTTGGAAAAGCTGCTTCTGGTGTTTGCTATCAGATATTTGATCTATGACCAGGCGTTTTGATATGTTGCATTCTCACCTCAGAGTTACTTCTATTTAATTGTAAAATATTTATTAAAGTAATAGACGAATGCTTGCTCACTGAGTTCAGAACCTCACTGGAGCAGACAAAAGTGAGTATTGTGGCACTGGCAATGCGTCATAATATAGATATTTTTTTAAAGGAAAGAAAATTTCCTATAGAAGAAATAATTGAAGAGCCAGAGCTGGAGCTACTGATTTCTGCTGAAAATCTACCTGGAGTTGCTGTGCAGGCAGCATTCATCCAAAACTATTTTTGATTTAGTGAAAATTAAAAATATAACTTATGATTGTTCCTTTGCTTTGCCTACCTAAGGTTAATAGGAACATAGAGTTTGTGGTTTTAGTGAGTAAAAATCTCATACTGTTGAGAAGAGCGGACCCTTCTCAGCGTCTTATTGAAGAGAAACAAACAAACTTAAAGAAAAGCATTTCCTATTGCAGATGCCAATGACTAGCAAGAGAGACTTGACTTTGCAGAACCAAAGAACCTCTGTGAGGTTGCTGTGCTTGTGGGCTTCATAGGAATAAGTTTGTAATTACAACCATTAAATTGCTAAATATTTTTTAATATTCTTTATTTTTCTTTTTGTATACTCTACTGCAAACACATGATTCATTTTAATATTTCATTTTGTTCATCCATGCATTTCTTTCTTCTATCACTTTCCTCGTCCATACTTCTTTTCTTTTGTCGCTTTCCTCCTGAATGCATTTCAGCAGCAATCTTTGCTCTTCAATTTTCAACTTCTGCCCTTCTATCTTTAATTTTTTCTATTAGATGAAGATGGTGTTCTTCTTCCTTCCTTTCGTTTTGTCTCTCTCTCATCCTTTCCATTGAGAGAAATTCCTGTAATAAACCAAATTGATCTTATGAATGTTGATGGAACATATTTTCCCCTTATATTATTAAAGACTGAATGAATTTTTTTCACACCTTTGCAATAGATCTTGATTTCTTTCAAGATTGTCATCCATTGTGGACCTTTGTCCTGAATTACGTCTCTGAAAAAGATTTAGTAAATTATGTATATACTACATTCATTGCATTCTCATCATAGAGTTGCTTTTATCAAATTGTCATGTATGTCATTAGATTGATGATAATGAATTAGCATAATTTCAGGAGGCTCGCGAGGTGGTGACTGCCTCTCTAGTTGAGGCTGTGGCACCAATTCTTGGGCACCTTGAATTGAGGTTCAGGAAAATATTTAGAACAACGTTATATATCAATTACTGCATTCTCAGAATTGCTTCTATCAAACTGTAATGAATATAATAGTCATAGATGATTATAATAGGATTAGAAAGAATGATTCCTTTTCACACCTTTGTGGCAGTACTACAGTTTCTCGCTGAAGTGTCTCCCTCATCTCGCCACCAAATGCAACTCGCATGGCTTCTTCATGAATATAAATTTCTTGAGAAAAAAGACTGAAAAATATGTACGTATAACATATGTATGTATGACATATGTATAAAAATATGTATGTACACATGTATATCATGTCCGCATTCCCACGCATAGTGCTAATCCCTCTGCCCAATGGCCCAACCACCACTATATCAAAACGGGCAGGGACTACAGCGCGCGCCGTGGGAAAGATATACGCACAGAAGAGGGTATAGGGAGAAGGACAGAGATTAAAGGGACAGAAGGATAGAACAGATAAGTCGAGAATGAGCGAACTAGAAAGAAGGGAGAGAGTGCATAGAGATAGAGAGATTGAGAGACCAGCGAGATTCATGGACCGAGACAGACAGAGGGGGGAGTGAGACGCTCGTGCCCTGGGAAAGACGGCACTCGGTGATCAAAGCGGGGTGGAGGGAACCGCGGTCAAATCTCGAGCACTGAACGAGGCCAATCGGTGCAAACGCGCGCAGAGGCCCCGCGCGCTGGCGGCCGGCTGGCCCAGAGGAGCAGGTGCAGCGGGGGCGGCTGCCGGCGCGAGCTCTAATGACGCGTCGGCGGCCTACGCGCCCATCCATCATAGCGCCCGCCTCCGCCCCGCCCCCCGCCCCCGCGCCGGCCGCCCCCCGCCGCTCGTCGCCCGGGGCGCGCGGCCAACGCCTGCGATGCAACCGCGCCCCCGCACTTGCCCGCCCCGGGCCGCGCGGCGACCGACAGCCCTGCCGCAGCCGCCACTGCTCTGCTCCCACGCCGACGCCAGCGCCTGCGGACCAGCTGCGCAACTGTTCCTGGGTGCTACACGAACTCGTCATCATTCTATCAAATCAAATTTCTACCATTTTTCACCTTTACGAATAAATTCTATTTTTATTATTTATTAATTTTTATTCATTTCGTTTAATTTTATCTATTTTATTTATCACTTTGTTAATTATTTATAACCGGGAGCGGTAGCTCAGTACATCAACTTATGTCACTGCAGCGCCTCTGACCAGGAGGTCCTAGGTTCGAGTCTTGACGGCGCACACTGGTTGAATCGGGCCAAAAACCTGGCCATAATGGCAAAATTCAAAGTGCACGTTCGGAATTCTGACCTATCAAATTTCGTTTGTAAGGCATTGGAGCACACTACTTTAGCTCCAAAACGTTATTTCAATCATTTTTGTCGACCTTACGGTCTCGTAAATTTACCGTTGCTCGAAACACGCGAAATCATTGCTTCTTGTCGACTACTATTGTTAAATTTAAAAAAATTATTTAAATTATTTTTCTATGGATTCTTTTCGTGTTTCCGAATAGAAGACACTTTTGACTATAAGTTAAGTATATATTTAAGAAAAAGTGTCTAATTATTTTATTATAATATGGCTGAATTCTAACCTGTGTAGCGTAACAATGTTAGTCATGTTTATTGTGGATTATATTTTTTGTCCTGCGTATTCCTGCCTCATATCTTTTTATTTATCAAGTAGAATGTCCTTAATCAGAATAACACACATTCTTTAGCTGCATATACCTGCATATTATTTCATAGCCACTTTACTGCAATGCTACATAGCAAGATTTAACACTAGATATCCCGGAAGTGTCTTCAACGCCACGGGGATTTATTTTCTTGGTATATTTTTACGATTTCTTCTTCTGATAATTACTTTTAATAAGAAAATTACTGATACAAATTTTTGGAACGATTACACAATATTAATACGAGCCACCGAGCACTTTAAGATTTTTAGTGTACTTGAAAAATTCTTATTTTCTTGTCGAAGAAACCAAGACTAAGGGTTCAATGGTTGTAAAAGTGAGCTTAATGATGTTATCTAAAACAAAAGTTGATCATTTTTTCAATAACATGTAATATTTTTCAATAAATATGTGCTGACGAAATTAGGCCTGTACAGCGTTGGTTCCCGACATATGGATGGCAATTGATTAACACGTAAATATACACATATAATTTATAATATTGCTTATAATATAATTATACTATTGTAAATGTATCTAGCTCCAAATTCCGCATTTTTAAAAACGCTCAAATGCAATTTTCTCTAAAAGGGCTCCAGATTTTGACTTTAAATTTTTTAAACGGATAGTTCCAAATGGACTTAATATCACGACATAAATACCATTGTGATGTTTTATTTTATTGTTGTTTTTAAATTAAACAAAACTATTTTTTGAAATATTTCTTATATCGCCAATATGTACTTTACGGGCATTTCTTATACATTATCGTATTTGTGAGTATAGTTACATCTAATAATTTTTTATAAATAATTGTTCGCCACGTGATACAAGGAAATGTGTCACCTGCATTTCCGATGGCCCTTTTGACCTTGAATGACGGCATGTTTTCTTAAGCATTTCCTTTCTTGAGCATCTGACTTGCAGTGACGCATCGAAGTGATCATTGTTTTCCGGTGTCATGATCTTCATGCTCAGTTTGGATCTCCCAGGAGTCTTCAGCCGTTAGTAAATCCACTTCCTACGTTATGTGTCTCTTTTCACTGCCTCTTTTCCTTTATATCAAAAGAATGAAAAGATATATAAATGTCCAACAATAGTTAGGATATGCACAGATATTCTAAACTCACCACGATTTTGGGCAAGATATTCAGTTAATAACGGTGCATTTAGGATAAGACGTGAAATCATGAATTGCCATAATAGTGTCTCTAGCGCAATTAAGTTGTAGTGTGAATGACACATTGTGGAGGTTTGTTTTCAAAGAAAAGAACATTAGTAGAATTCATATCATCAGTTAATATATCAAATGTTACCAAAAGCTCCCTTTTTTCATAATTCAATTTAAAAAGTATTGTAGGAAAAGGAAGGGGGTATAGATTTGAGAGCACAGGAAAATGTGCACAGATGCTCGTTTACGATCATAACGATTGTTCACTTTTTATTCGTTAAATAAATCAATGAACCACAAAAGCCAAAAACTCTCTTAAATCACATTTCCCTCTAAAAAAGTTCTTTACCCTTTAAATCCGATATATCTTTTCAAAGCAGCGGTTTTGAATTTCGTTGCAATATTTGTATTCAGCAACTTCAAAAACAGAACTTTACGAATAACCATATTTTTACGTACAATCCCTTCACTTTACGTACATTATTGCTTATTTACCCTTGAAAATAGATTTTTTTACATGGGAGTTTTTTTGTTTTTTTTTGTTTTTTGTTTTTTTTTTCTCCCTTTCAAAAATTCAAAATTTAAGTAGTATATGACTTAGTGTAGGGATCACAGAATTTTGAAAATGTGCACACATTTCAGTTTTCCCCATAGCACGTCATACGCAGTTTTAACTGTTTTATGAGTCAGTTAGCCATTTCGAACCCGCCAATTTGAATTTTGAAATTTCATTACATGATATTCAAATTCAGCTATCTCAAAAACCCATTGACACATATTTTTACGCAAATCCAGTGGCATTTGCAATTATGACCACGTTTTAGGCCCGATTCAACCAGTGTGCAGCGGCAGGATTTTCGACACTAGTTTTTCAGCTAGGTCGAATTCAGTCGCTGTTTGGAGGAGAATTCTAGTGGCCGGCTCCTCTGATCGGTAGCTTTCCGTGTTTTTTCCGATCAACACCAGGCGGATGCCGGAGCAGTACCCTAACAAACGGGCCACGGACCGCGCGCGATCTTTCCTTCCTCTTCCTTGTCCTATCCTCTCCCCTTACACACACACACACCTTCACTTACACTAACATGCACTACACTACCACATATTTCGGGAGACCGGTCGGGAGCTTAGAGCTTGTCTCGGTTGGGGCGGTGCCCTGCAGGTGGGAGAGTCCTGGTTAGGAGGAAACCCGACTAGCTGACTGTAGGTCGGCGCCGGATCTCGCCATCCAGCGGGGGAAGATCATCGCCCTCTCCCGAGAAAAAAACACGCACTACACTTACGGGACTAATGACCAAATCAGTTGACCTGCTGAGAAACGAAAAAATCAATCAATAATTTATATGGATTTAGGAGTCCTCCAACTACTGTCGTTGTAGAGACCCTTGCGTGATAATTTAAAGTTTGTGAGAATGGTAATCGTTGAGAGATGAGAGGCAATGAAAACGAGCGACCTCCCAGAAAATCCATCGAGAATTCGCTTTGTCCACAACATATTCTAGAACAATTAGTCCGGTATTAAACGCGTGCCTTCGGGGATGGACCGCCCATGTACTAGCCTTTCTTTATTAACTATTTCATGTAAATATTTATAGAAGGAGTCAATTGAAAATTGTGTTAGTATTATTAAGTAAAAAAGATTAATTTTGTTTTCTTTAATAACTACATTAGTATTATGTGTAATTGACAGTTGTAATAGAGGGGTGGCGGTAAATTCGACACCAAGACACAAAAACAAGATTCCCGATGGACATCAATAATCTTTGTGGGAAAACTCTTTGGCGTAGTCTACAACATCTGGAATTGTAAGCGCCGCAGAAAACGTCGGAGAAACAAATTCAATAATGCCTTAAGAAGGTCTTAAGAGTTTAAAGGAATTACTATTTTGATCAAAATAGCATGCGAACAGAGAGATATTGTGTAAGATAAAATTTGCAAATATAAAAACAAAGTGGAAATGAAAGAATGTTGAATTCAATAAGTGTAAATATTTTTATTGAAAAAAGGTCAGAATTATTTAATAATTAAATTTTGGAACACCATCCATTATATTTTTTATACATAACAAATTTTCTGAATATAGCTAGTCAGAAATAGATTAGTCGTCATTATTGTTCAACAATGCAAGAAATTCGGATTCGGGCATTCATAGGAATTATAACAAACCTTAAATAGTTTGAAGTCGGGATGCCTTCACACATAAATTAGAAACGTTTGAAATTGCCGTTCCGGACGAGGAGGTGTCTAGACGAGAATTTTAACGGCCGCCTACTGTAATCGCTAGTTTTCTGTGGGTTCTCCGATCAATACCATGTGAATGCCGGGGCAGTGCCCCAACAAACGGGTCACGGACCGATCTTTCCTTTCTTTTCATTGTGTTATCTTCACCCCATACTTATACACACTTACATTCACTTGCACCACAATATACCATTTGTTGGAAGCTTAGAGTTTGTCCCGGCTAGGGCGGTACCCCGCTCGGGGGAAATTCCTGGTTTAAGACCCCACTATCCGATGGCTACGTCGGCGCCGGATCTGACTATCCAGCAACAGACGCCATCTCTTGAGGAAAAATATACACTATACTTACAGGACTAATTACCTGAGCAATTGACGTGCCCGAAATCACTAATCAATCAAATCAATAGAAAGATCGGTAACATTAGAAGAAACATTATATTAACGGTCACGTCAAGAATATCTTATTACTCAAAAAATTATCGATGTTAACTTTCATGTTGGGTGATAGTTATATTGATTATGTGCCCAAAAGAATAAATGAACAAAACAAAACCCCAAAAATAATTACATATTTGCAGATAAGTTCAATCAATTACATTTTGACAGGTTAATTTTCGTGTAAGAACTTATCCGCCAGCATAATAATAATAATAATAATAATAATAATAATAATAATAATAATAATAATAATAATAATATTAGAACACAAAGTAATGTTTTAAATTTGTGAAAAGTAGTATTTTTATAGATTGTGGGATCAATTTGTTAGTAAATAAAATGAATTTGTTAAATGGAGTTTTAGTTCATCGTGTACTGGTAAAATTCATACTAAACAAAGAAGGCGTGCTCATTTGTCCCTTCTCTGGCATACATAGTGAGTTTAGTGGAGCACAAAGCCACCTTCGCAATTTGCAGTGTCATCCAATATTTTATCACTACACCGTATCAGCTTTCCAAGTCTCGAGCGAGTATGGATTACACGGAGGGACAGAGATATGAAAGGGTGACGCCCCTACAAATGCTTGCCTTTTAGCACCTTGTGCAATGGCCACTCCGGACGAACAACCTTTCGATGAAACACTCATTAATATTTTCGCGACGTGCGTAACAGTCTGACGGCCTGACCCCGGGAACCGTTGGCCCGTGCTCCCAACACGGACAGGAACCCTGGGCAGAACGCAACTGAAAATAAAAAAGTAGTTGCTGTAAAGAGAAAAATCGAAAAAGAGCCGCAAGAACCAGTACGGCAAGATATAGCCGTAACAAATAACCCGAGTGAGTTCATAGATGGAAAGCGCTCTCTAACCTGGCGAAGACTTGCGGTAAGGCGGGGCCATTTGAGAGAGCGACGCTTTCATGTTCTAATCTAGGGGTCGGCAAACACTTTTTGTCTTCTTTTATAAAATTTGGAATGGTTGGGTAGAGCTGATTCTGGTGAGTTCCTTCTCACTTTTATTCCATCTGCCAGGTTCTCTTAATCCAGGTCGCGGATATTTCAGTACTTTTTTACTTTCTCGTATACATACGTATACACGGAGTAATACAAGTAGGATAGAGAAAGTTATGTAATGCAGCAGTAAATCGATTTCGAGATTTCAACGGAAATACACGTTTTAGGGTCCACTGTGTTTTTTTTTTCAGAACGTCCGTCCGTCTGTCTGTCTCTCTCTCTGTCTGTCCGTCTATCTGTCCATCTGTCTGTCCGTCTGCCTGTCCGTCTGCCTGTCCGTCTGTCTCTCCGTCTGTCTCTCCGTCTGTCTGTCCGTCTGTCTGTCCGTCTGTCTGTCCGTCTGTCTGTCCGTCTGTCTGTCCGTCTGTCTGTCCGTCTGTCTGTCCGTCTGTCTGTCCGTCTGTCTGTCCGTCTGTCCGTCTGTTCGTCCGTCTGTCTGTCCGTCTGTCTGTCCGTCTGTCCGTCTGTTCGTCCGTCTGTCTGTTCGTCCGTCTGTCTGTTCGTCCGTCTGTCTGTTCGTCCGTCTGTCTGTTCGTCCGTCTGTCTGTTCGTCCGTTTGTCTGTTCGTCCGTCTGTCTGTTCGTCCGTCTGTCTGTTCGTCCGTCTGTTCGTCTGTCCGTCTGTCCGTCTGTTCGTCTGTCTGTTCGTCTGTCTGT
>BLKR01013229.1:0-12804 GCA_011170035.1 Teleogryllus occipitalis | reverse complement strand
CCTCACCTCCGCCCTCGCCTCCGTCCTCGCCTCCGCCCTCGCCTCCGCCCTCGCCTCCGCCCTCGCCTCCGCCCTCACCTCCGCCCTCGCCTCCGCCCTCGCCTCCGCCCTCGCCTCCGCCCTCGCCTACGCCCTCGCCTCCGCCCTCGCCTCCGCCCTCGCCTCCGCCCTCGCCTCCGCCCTCGCCTCCGCCCTCGCCTCCGCCCTCGCCTTCGCCCTCGCCTCCGCCCTCGCCTCCGCCCTCGCCTCCGCCCTCGCCTCCGCCCTCGCCTCCGCCCTCGCCTCCGCCCTCGCCTCCGCCCTCGCCTCCGCCCTCGCCTCCGCCCTCGCCTCCGCCCTCGCCTCCGCCCTCGCCTCCGCCCTCGCCTCCGCCCGCGCCTCCGCCCTCGCCTCCGCCCTCGCCTCCGCCCTCGCCTCCGCCCTCGCCTCCGCCCTCGCCTCCGCCCTCGCCTCCGCCCTCGCCTCCGCCCTCGCCTCCGCCCTCGCCTCCGCCCTCGCCTCCGCCCTCGCCTCCGCCCTCGCCCCCGCCCTCGCCTCCGCCCTCGCCTCCGCCCTCGCCTCCGCCCTCGCCTCCGCCCTCGCCTCCGCCCTCGCCTCCGCCCTCGCCTCCGCCCTCGCCTCCGCCCTCGCCTCCGCCCTCGCCTCCGCCCTCGCCTCCGCCCTCGCCGCAGCTCTCGCCTCCTCCCTCACCTACGCCTTCGCCTCCATTCTTCCCCTCCACTCCACCCTCCACTTCATCCCTTCCTTCCATGCTCTTTAGTATAGCAATACACGTTTTATAATAACGTGAAAATTTTTCCAAGGTTTCTTTTAGCTAATTCCTGTGAAATATCAAGATCATTAACCTGAAGCAAACAGTTCTCTACGAAGCGTTTGAGTCTATAATTAATAATGTATTTGTGTTGATACTCTGTGTATGCTAATTGTCAACACGTTTGTAAACTACTTCATATATGCTTGTCGTATGTGTATTATGCACTTGTATGAAATATTTTGTAAGATTCTTAAAATCTCCGACATAAGCTTGTAATAATGGTTATCGCTGCATGTTTGCTCCATCTGCCGTCCATGTAATTATGAAAATAGAATGAATATATAATGTTTGAAGGGAAAATTATTCAATACGGATAACCAGCTCATTGATCAACAGACTCTGGCTTTGTTCATTTACTCGTATATTGTATGCAAGAGCAAAGATTTGTTATTCTTGCAGATTGAATAAATTTACATTATATTGTATCCCCTGCAAGTAAAAGATATACCGAAGGTACGAGAAAAACAAAATAATGCCGAAAAAGCACAAGTCTATTATAGAGGGATTACTCTAAGAAGGGACCAGTTTCACTGATCGGGAAACAAATGAACCTGATGTAGAGTGATGCCATTGCAAGAGATAGTGAGAAAAACCATTTACGAATAAACTAACTAAACGAACGTATAGACGAATTGAGTGCATGGACGTAACACGCAGTTATGTTGTCAGCAGCAGCCAAGGAGAAGCTTGGTCCTTACAAAAAATCTCTCTATAGCAGTCGATCTGGTCGGTCGAGATTGCTGAGGTTCGAGCACAGGAACGATCGCGCAATAACGGGCCACGGCTTCGAATCCTACCGGAGTGTTATCGATGTATTGTGGCATGGTGAACTTTTCTTCCCACTATAATCACCTCTGTAACCTTATTCTACCCGTCCTAACCTATTAACGTGGAGTAGAAGTGTGACCTGTCAGTCAAACATTCGTTATACAGCACCTGTCCTCCTGACGGTAACAATGTAAGAAAGGCTTGCGATATATTATTATACTTATACTTATCATATATATATATATATATATATATATATATATATATATATATATATATATATATGTGTGTTGTGTGTGTGTGTGTTGTGTGTATGTATGTGTGTGTGTGTGTGTGTGTGTGTGTGTGTGTGTGTGTGTGTGTGTGTGTGTGTGTGTGTGTGTGTGTGTGTGTGTGTGTGTGTGTGTGTAAAGTAATCAGTCAGCTAAATAGCGGCAAAATCAATCTGGCAGAACTTGCTTATACGGTTTAGTGAGTTACGGTGAGTTGAGGATGCAACGCCCACCATATTAGATATTTAATCTGAGAAAAATTAAAAAAGAGGATTACATTTATGTAACTCTCTGTATTAATGAGTTTAGTGCTAGTGTTTATAGTAAAGCGTAATGTAGTGTAACACATTGTTTGTTTACAGGAATAACTTCTAACATTCGTATTACCATTGACGTAATATTTTAATTAACTTAACGTTTTATTTAAAATTCATTAACATGATCAGAATTCTTTCGCTTTAAAACAGTATACATTGCTCAGGAATGCTATACTTTTAACCATATCTAACGAGTTTAATTTAGTGTTGATTTATTCTCAAAGTTATGCTGAAGAACCACCGTGCCACTCTTGTTTTGTCGTATATCTTCATTAAAGCAGTGATCTGAGTAATTCCACCCAACCTTAAGAAAATCATCGTATGTGAATTAATTAGAACACATCTGTTTCAATTCAGACTGTAACTGGTTATAAACATTCTCATCAGGGAAATCAATTACCATGAAATGGATTCGTAACTCGACATTTATTTGCCTACCTCCGACAGCAAAGACTTAAAGTTAACTTTGTGCTCATTTGTCTGTCATTGAATCGTGCGTCAAACAGATGATAATTAGTATATCTTCGTGCCTTAGCACACCAAAAAGAGAACTCGTTAAACATACGTTTCCAAAGATGAGAGTCTATGATGAGTTAATTTCTGTTAGCGATATTTTCTTTAAAGATTAACGGGTGGTAGAGTTTCTACATTAAAACGAAACATCTACTTTCAGGGAGAATAATATTCATATTATTCATGTATGCAATATTCATGCATCCATACAAACATTTTGTAGCTTCAATAAGTGAATGATCAATATTTACAATTTTATAATTTTAAAAAGAAAAAGAAGTGAAAAAAGAAAAGAGGGCGATCAATTTAACTTTTATTTACACAAAAAAATTAATTAAAATCTAAACTTCTGAAATAATGACGAATGGTGTCATCGACCACTGTATTTAAATATTGAAGCATCGTATTAATGAAATTATACGCTAAAGCCATCTTAATTGCACTAAACTGCTCGAAGATAAAGTTACAGCCCTTCTGGAACCGGTTTCGATGGCGTCCGAACAATACGTTTTTGTGTGAAGAATGAAGCCGAAGAGTAGACCTACATACTGTCGTACTTTTACATTTAACAAACTGCTCTTTCTCAGCAAGAAATTGCAGAAAACCTCGTATCGCTCACATTTTGAACGTAGGTAACTGAGTTGTATTGCCACATCAAAAGAATAATTATAAAAATAAAATGTACTTTTCCATAAATTTCAATATATTTAATGTTAACATAACTATATTAGTGTCTATGTAGAAATGTAGTCACATCAAATTCACTTACTTGATCACCTTGCCCAGTATTATCTAAGCTGTTCGGGATAGACCGTATCTCTGTAGTGGTGGCTGACGTTTCAGTCAACATGTTGTGGTCTCCCTCAGAGCGTACTGCTGAGGAAGGCCATGTCATTTTTTTTTTTTTTTAATTATGTTTATTGTTCTATTGGTGGTTACATGGTTCAGTATTTTCACACTCTTTCACATGTTTTTTGTGTGGCTTATAACTAAACTAATCTAAAACTATGTCTAATGTAGGCCATGTCATGTTGGCCGAAACGTCAGTCACCACTACTGTGACGCGGCTCATGCTGGATAGCCCAGATAATACAAATTCCGGCCGCCAAAACCTACACAATCATACCTTGTCCATTGCCACCAACACTGCATCGAAACGAAATTTTCCACTAAGCCGTGTCTTACATAACAGCGGGTGTGTTCTTTTCTTTAATGATGAGTAACGTGCACAAACAATTCATTGATAAATTTTCAGCCTTTGGGGTCAACCGCAAATATTATAAAGCGTATTGGAGCTGACATGCGGATTGTAGAGGTAACTAGTTGGCTCACGCAATGTGACAATAGGCAGAAAAACAATAAAGTATTTTCATTTTTAAGTCAAAATCGTAAAGATTCCGTTGGTTATTTTTTCGAGTTCCTGGGTATCTTAAGAAACAGTACACATCTCTCAAAAGAAAATTCGGAGGCTGCATAGTTCCTTTCAATTTCTGCAAGCATTGGAAATACTACACTACATTATTATAGACATTAGAGACAAAGAATGTCTGCCCACCATCTTTCAACATAATTCGACCCATTTCGCTCCAGTCGGCGAATAATTTGTTCCGATAATTTTTTAAGAACATAAAAACAATTCATGAGAATAAGTCGCACACGTCACTGTGATGATACTGCTTAAAAAAAGCTTTTCAAGAAACATTAATTATCATAATTCACTCTCGCAAACACATTTGCCTTTATAGGTATTACGTAACTTTCGCAGACTCTGTAAGTGATTTAGTAATCTAGTGCTTCTTTCGCAATATCAAGATGTATTCCCAGGACAGATGGTTATGGAAATAACCTAGGGTAGCCAACTTCATCCCGGTCGCCCACTTCTCCCCAACGTGTGCTGAAAATGAAAAACAGAGAGGTAAAGAGGCTTACGTATGCTCTGCATTACTCTCACCAAATGGTACATTCCTCTGTAATTTTTCGGTACTGTTTGTGTTTTTAGATCGTTTTACCCTATGGGGTTGACTCGACCAAGCAATCACGAGTATCCCTAATGTGATATGTCTCCTGATTTTCTTCAGTACTCATATTCGTGGCTGAATGTGTTTTCTGAAGGTCTGTACGCGTAATATGGTTCCTAATTCGATTCTTTACATAATAAAATTACTATAACTAAAACATATTATCAATA
Source organism: Teleogryllus occipitalis (assembly GCA_011170035.1). Lineage (NCBI taxonomy): Eukaryota > Metazoa > Arthropoda > Insecta > Orthoptera > Gryllidae > Teleogryllus > Teleogryllus occipitalis. The sequence goes on along the minus strand of BLKR01013229.1, from coordinate 7,932 downwards.
GAAATTTCTCACTACCATATAGCGCAACAATAATGATCCACAAAACTATCTTGAAAACCCCCAATTAATACACGTACCCCATATGGGTTAATGTCACTAAAACTAAGATTAACAAAATATAAATTTTCCAAAACCAGTACCTACGGATAATCGCCAATCGCCTTGGTTTGTTACCAACGATCAACTCCACAAAGAACTTTTCCTTGAACCGATATCCAACTATATCAATTACTTCGCCTCCAACTTCTATTTCTCCATACCACAAATCCTCATATTAAATACACTCAACCTCGCCTGAAATCCTACTCAACCAACCGGAATTCAAAACAAATTTTCCACAAATTCCTGAAAAAAGTCGCTGACAATTAACAGAGGCGTCTAATATGCTTCCTCGTCTATGTAATAGATTAAGCATTGAATTCAGTTATAATTCGTAGTGAGCAATCTAAACATATGTTTAGAGTAACGTTTTACTTTTCAACAAGAAAATAAATTTAAAAAAAACTATGATTCTCTACAGACGAGGAACGGACGCTTTCCAAGTTAAAAGCGATACTCTCTTGAACAAAGGTGGGCAACGAAAGGATCGTGGATGACCATGCTCAGATCGGGCGATCCAAACTATGCGTTTCCGGAATACGGTTGCAGCAAGAGACGTACAAAATTGAATTGTGAATAGGTTTCTAAACATTTCCGTACGAAAACGTCCTGGCGGTCCCGCTTCGAAAGCTGTTCTTGCTACCGAATTCTCCCTCCGCCGAAAGTTGCCTCAACGTCACACCTCTCCCCCCCCCTTCCCCCTCTCCACGCTGTAGCTATTCTGGGCGCGACGGCAGGAAGACGTATTCGCCCCGGACTGCAATTAGAGTTCCGAGACAAATTGCTCGTTAGTTCTCCCCGTTCTTTTGACGCCTCATTTTAAGCTAAATTACCTGTCTTAGAACCGATCTATTTTTAGCGAACATAACACCCCGCCTGTTTGTTTAATATTTTAGTCTTCATATTAAAAGTCCTTCACGCATATAAACGGCCTCTAGGTGGCGCGCGATGGCATGAAACTGCTGTGGGCCGTGCGCTGCTGATAACGCTCTGCCTTGTTCTTTCGGCAGGCGCATATTCCAATAATTGTCAGGCGCACGAAAATTAGTCTTTGAGTGAAGCGGTCAGAGACATTAGAGATAATTACGGAGCACACGACTCATTTGGAAAGAAACTCTCGGGCTTAATTAAATTAGGAACGTTGAAAGGACGTTTCGCGTTAACGCGGGGTGAACATTTGAACCGAAAAGGTTGTTCCTTTGCAGCCCTTTTCGCCATCTCTGCGGTTGTCTTTGCGTCGGAGGGAGATTTGAGCGGCAGCATAATTAAATTACTGAATTAACGTGAAAATACACACAAACCCACCTCTCGTCGAGGCAAATGTTTCGTTCCGTCCACAAAGGGAATTAGAGCGTTGCTTCAGTTCCGAGCACTCCGCATCTCTTCGTGATACCGCGAACTCGGTTAACTTCTTGCTAACAGGTCATTTGATTTTGAATTCTCGGAAAAACGCTCTTTGTTTTCCTATGAGTTGTGGTGGGGCGGTTATTATCAAATGGAAGTGCGCAGTGCGCGTCAGGAAGATGCTCGAATGTTTCCGACAAAATTACAACAACTTTTTTTTTCTTTGAAAATGAGCTCATATTTTGTCATACAGATTGTTTATACCTCTATTCGTTCAATATTGTATTTTTACTTTTTTTTAATATTAGTAGGTAAATAACACAAAACTTTAACTTCAAAAAACATTTAAAAATTAGTTATTTAATTTTGGTACAGTTTTTTGGTAGAGTACTAATTTTTGGTACAGTTTTTGTTGAATATTTTTAGCTGGAAAGGGACAGAACGGGACAATAGGAAACCCCGTCTTTTGTGTCAACGAGTAAAATAGTTCACTTTGTTCTCTAAATGCTTCACTATGCTACTAATTTTTGGTACAGTTTTTGTTGAATATTTTTAGCTGGAAAGGGACAGAACGGGACAATAGGAAACCCCGTCTTTTGTGTCAACGAGTAAAATAGTTCACTTTGTTCTCTAAATGCTTCACTATGCTAGTCTGTAGTAGAATAGTGTGTGTATATATATATATATATATATATATATATATATATATATATATATATATATATAGAGAGAGAGAGAGAGAGAGAGAGAGAGAGAGAGAGAGAGAGAGAGATGGATAGAAGCTTTATTCTACAATTGGGCAGATGTTGCCCGGTGGCAGAATGCAGAAAAATGGAAGTACAGTTACAATTACAAATAAAAGAATAATGTATAAAAAATCAATATAAAAACAAATTATCTTTGTTATTACCTAGACATGCAAATGGCATTTACATTCCTATACTACAAATGAAAATACATGTATGCTAATATATAGATAAACGAATTTGCATATTACATAAATGTACATACATACACGCATACATACATACACAGACCAACATACATACACATCGCATATACACCTACCTGCACCTATTCATCCATATTCAGACAAACGTGGATAAACAATTTTACCGAACATCACAATGTAATGATATACAATACTTATAATAATTATTACATTTCTAAAACGTAAAACACTCGTTACTATAAATAAATAAATTCCGTTTTGCCAGTATAGCCTGTAGAAAGACGTTTTCGACTAGCCAAATAAACAGAAAGAAATGAAATAATTTCCCTTCACTTCACTTATCCAATTGAAATAGAAAGGTCTTACTTAGACAAATAAAATCTGCGTTATTCACATCAGAATCAACATTCCTCTGTGATGTTTAGCTACTATTTGTGCTTTTAGATAGTATGTTTCTGCACGTTTTCTAAAGGCTGTTGTGAAGAATGGCATGTGTTCTACGATGTGAACTCGTCCCACTTCCATTCATCATTCTTCGTCTAATCTCATTACTACATAATTTGTCAGTCGTTAACTCCATTTTCCAGTTGCATTTCTAGATAAATTCGTGTACACAATCAGGTATTTTGTTCCTCCTATAACATAACATTAACAAATATATTTTTATTTATTAAAAGGTGCAAATTTAGTAATTTTTTTGGTCGGGACTAGCTTTTCGGTCTTGCCCCATCCTCTTCCCAACTGCCATCTATCGCCACCCAAACTACATTTTTCACATTTTCTCAATTTTTCGGTTCCTTAATGGTAGAACAGAATCATGACTTTAAGTATGTTATTGAAGGGTACAACCTTGTCCTACATGGCAATGTTCGTTGAAAAATTGGGAACTGCTTTTGAGAAAATATCATTTAAACTTCGATGTAAATGCGAAGTTTGAAGCTCGTTTTTACAGAAAACTTTTGAGTTTTGAAGAACGTCGTTGAAAATCATTTAAATAATTTGAAGCACTTCGACTCACTTACGCAATTACCTGTATGTATAAAAAATCCTGTAAATGTGTATACTAAGGGCACGAGAGATATTTAAAAACAAATACATTTCCGTCATTTTTGAAAAAACAAAAGAATATAGCAGAAGGAATACTATCTCATATTAAATAGTACATTTAGCACCATCCCTACAAAAAGTTTGAAGAAAACAAATTGAGCCGTTTTTGAGAAAATGACGTTTGAGTATTTCTCAAAATGCGGAATTTCGAGTTCATTTTCACAGAAAAGTTTTAAGTTTTCGAGAAACTTTACTCGTAAAAATCATCATTTGTAGCACATGTACGCATAAATGCAATTATGTACACAAATTGCCGGTAATGTATATACTAACGGCCCGAGAAAGAAGTCCAAAAATTATATTTGTAAAACTTTTGAAAAATCAAAAGAATAGAGTAAAACGGCGTTTACGTAATCTTATACAATACTTTTCTCATTATCCCTACCAAAAGGTGTAAGAAAAAATTTGGAGCTGTTTTTAAGATATTTGTTTTTGATATTTTTAATATTAACACAAAATTGCGCGAAAACATCTGCAACCTTCAGAAAACGTTAACGATGTTAATGAAATAACTAGTAATTATGGATAATAAATTTTATTTGAAGGGAAAATCTCTCTCTATAATATCGTAATTGTAGAAGAACGCCTAAAAAATTCAAATTTTTACAATTTTCGAAAATTTAGTGTTATTAGTGAAAATTGGACTTATGGCATCTTTATAAGTGTTTTTACTCTATTCGAGAAAGTAAAATAATTCATGAAACGAATGTTAGCCTCTTTGACATGTTTGTCTCTAACGCTTCCCTGAATCTTGAATTTTTACAGGGTCAGTTTCTCATTTGCATTCGGCATTCGGGTAAAGATTTCTTGTTGCTGCTATAATGACCAGGAAAAGAATCAAACGAAAGAAAATTGGAGCACTTTTGAGGAGCAAATGAAGCAACTAAGTGGAAAAAATAAGTATTCACGAGAGAAATTTCTGCAATATTTTATTCGACATTTCACTAATCAAAGGGACGCCCAACGCGGAAACGGACGCCTGTTATAATTCTGCAGCCAGGCATTAGGTACCCTTTTATTCACAAATAATTGCATAGAAGACGTTCAAACTTCAATTTATTGTGTTATTTTTGCGAGTAGCTCTGAAGCAAACCAAAATTATCACCGGCATCTTTTCTCGTTGAAGACTTCTCCAAACGCTGAAATCGTTCAAACATGCTCCCTGCTTACATCAGAAACGTCATTGTAGTTTGCAACCCGGTATCTCCCACCAGCGGGGCACCGCTCCAGACGGGACAAGCACTAAGCTTGGTCTCCTGTCATGTGTGGTAGTGTAGTGCATGTTTGTGTAAGTGTGCGGGGTCCGTGGCCCGTTTGTTAGGGTACTGCTCCGGCATTCGCCTGGTGTCGATCGGAGAAACCACGGAAAACCACCGATCAGAGCAGGCGGCCTCTAGAATTCTTCTCCAGACAACGACTGAATTAGACCTAGCTGACAAGCTAGAGTCAAAAACCTTGTCACTGACGGGACTCGAACCTAGGATCTCCCGGTCTGAGGCACTGCAGTGACATCAGTTGATGTCACACCTCTCCCGGTGTGTGTGTGTGTGTGTGTGTGTGTGTGTGTGTGTGTGTGTGTGTGTGTGTGTGTGTGTGTGTGTGTGTGTGTGTGTGTGTGTGTGTGTGTGTGTCATAGCTGTTAGCTCTCTGTTTTTAATTTCTTGCGATTGCTATAGAAGAACTCTGGGCTTACAAACTTCACATCTTTGATTTCATGTTCGTCTTATTCCTTATGAATCCCCCTCCCGTCATCAAACCTCCCGGGGTGAACTCCAAAAAAAGGGCATTCGCACTAAGCGCTGCTGACGTCACAGTCTGGTGAATAGGCAGCGATCGCCCGGTGGAAAGCCATCGCTCATCCCCGGGGCGACCCGTCGGAGGCCGCGAGCGCCTAACCGCCGAGGCGAGGGGGGAAGCGGGAGGGGGCGAGGCGGAGGGGGCGTGGCGCCCACTGAGGGAAGCCGCGACATGTGCGCTGACAAACGAGCTCGTACAGAGATGAATGCGCTCCCGCCCGCCGCGACGTTTGATTCAGCGCAGCCGCCGCCGCCGCCGCTGCCGCCGCGCCTCACTTGCGCCCAGTCGGGGGAAGCACCCACCGCCGCCGCCGCCGCCGCGCTCGACTCCCAAGGGCGCCGCCCCCTGCACCGCCAGCGAGTTTCCAAACTATAAAGGGGCTCACACAGATAGGGGATACATGCAGGGCCGGATTTATAAGTTCAGGGACCCTACGCATGTTGAAACTGTGCCCCCCACTAATATTGAAATACTGACCATAATATTGTGGCGAAATGAATAAAAGCACACAGACATTTAAAAGTGTATACAAGTTTTATTTAAAAAGAATGTACAATAATTACATTATCTGCTCGGTAAATACACACTTTCGGGTATTTCCCAACTGCCCGTCTGTGGATACACCACATATTCTAGTGAGGCCCCGCCTCGAGTGCACGTACCTACCGCGCTACTCCTGTGACTTTTGTCACCCGTGCAACGCACGAACACCCTCCAGCTTGGGCGTAGATTTTGCGCGAGGTTTCGTGAGGTTTCCCCGGCGTGAGCGAGTCGGCTCCGTTTTATACCTGTCGTCTTGCCGTCACGTGACCGCCATTGAGCGTAAGAGCGAGGTTTCCATACTATCTCATGACAGCCCAAGCAACGCCGGCGTCCGCCTGGTCTGTAAATATCCGTATACCTACGCTGTGGCGCCAGGCTATTCACCTCTCAGGTATGCGAGCTTTTCGCGTCCTCCTCCCATGTAGGGCCACCAACGGGATGCTTCAATATAGTCAAAATATGAAAATACAGCAAATGATTTGCATTTTACAAAATTATTATTCAAATAATAATTGCAATAAGCTTGAGTACGTACTTTAAAATAACCTTCGTTCGCTTTTCTGTGCAGTATTTTTTCACATATTGTATGTGATTGTCATATATTGTTTGTCATATATTGTTTGAAATTACATATATATATATATATATATATATATATATATATATATATATATATATATATATATATATATATATATATACATAATACTAATACTGCTACTTTTGTTTAGAAGTTTTGTTTTGAGCTTTCTGACACAACCTAATTTCGTGATATCTTTAAATGAAAGGTTATTGGTCATAAATGTGTTATCTATGCCTTTCTCAAAGTAACAGGTTTTATAATATTAACACTAAATATTAATAATATGTTAAAGTTAATAGAATGAACTCGTATCCACCGTCATATGTTCATTATTTCGTTTTGTTGTACGAGCTACGATTTATTTTTGTTTATGAATTATAAGTATTATATTATAGGTATATGTATTATATATGTACGTTTGTATATATGAAATGATCAAAGGAAGTGCCATGCGTCGTCTGTCGTCAAACGCTTTGGAGATAAAAATTGGAAAATACTTCAGGAGTAAGATCCACTGCCATTCCAGAGATCATTAAGATATTTTTAGAGGGGGTTATTGCACAATAAATAGTCTACTGAACATCATGGAACAACATTGCTGGTTTTTCAATATTCCATGTTGTGCATACACAGTACATTTAAGCTGTAATTTGTCTACAGCAGTTATGTTAATGCTTTCACCGTAGAAATAGTTGATTAATTTACACTTCGATGATATTACGGCTATCTTTCCTCATCAAATTCCTGATTTCAAACTCCAATTTTGTTGCTTTTGCAACCTTCGTTTCCTCTTCCACTCTCTGTTGCCTCAGCAGCCTCTCTTGGTGAGCTGTGCCGCTTACGACGTGCGTCTTTCCATGCTACCCAATCCACTTCTTTGCCCGCAATCCCTCCGTCGTCGCTCCCCCCTGCCCGCCCCGCGCAGCCCCATCGCAGCCGCATCGGAAGCTCAGCCTGTGCTCCGCCGCCGGCGTCACGCTTCTGTCGCGAGAGCCTGTGTCTTGCGCCGCCGCCGGGGCTCCGCCATGCTGCCTCCAGATGTGGCTCCTCCAGGCCTCAATTAATTCAGCTGGTAATTACCGCAGCCGCGGTCGCCCATCGCCCGCCCACCGCCCAACGCCCGCCCATCGCCCCGCCGCCGCCTGGGCCCCCGCAAGCCACAGGTTGCGAACACTCGGTCAGGAGGCGGAGACACGCCCCGGCACCCATACCGCCCCCCTCTACAACTCTACCCTTGTCACCTCCATGACCCTTCCTCTGTCGCCGCTCCTGCCGTTCCCGATGTCTTTGCCGCCCCTGCCATCCTGCCGTCCCCACCCCACTGGGCCTGTCGCACCACTGCCCCGGGCACCCCCGCCATTCCCGCCATCCCCGCCGCCCCGGCGCCTAAGTCCCCGCCTCTGCCACCGCCACCTCCGCCACCGTCTCCGCCGCCGCCTCCGCGGCCTCTGTCGCCGCCGCCGCCTCCCCCGCCGCCTCTCCCACCACCTCCCCCACCGCCCGCCCA
>BLKR01013228.1:0-12807 GCA_011170035.1 Teleogryllus occipitalis | reverse complement strand
AAAAATAACATCAAGTATGTACCACGACCGCGACTGCTGATTCTAAATGATCTCAGGCGACAAAAAGCTCTCGAGCCACAGGCCCTCAGACTTTTTGTCACCACTCGACGATTTTTTATTTTTTATTTATTTCTGCCTCTTCGACAAGAATGGTTTTTCTGAGTTTTTGACATTACAAATTGACATGTTGATTTGGATTTCACAGGGAACCTGACGAAGGGATTATTGACAATATTATGTTAAAAAATATAAATACTGTTAGGATAAAAATTGTAATTAGAGATTAATTTTTTTCGAATTAGGGAGAAACTAAATAAATATAATGTAGTTTATGGGGGATGGAATTTATCTTTCGGAAATCTTGAAAGTATTCGCGGAGGAAATTGATATGATTGGCTGAGGATTAAAAGTGTGTTTGTTGCAAATCATCTAAGGAGTTGAAGAATTTTTGGCGGGGATAATTTATTACAGTGTTAATAGTTTCAATTTTTAGTTCGTTGTGTAATTGTGTGTTGGGAATGTACCATGGAGCATGAAGAATTTTACGGATGAATTTATTCTGGAGTATCTGAATTTTGTTAATGTGAGATTAACCATGAAAACCCTTATAACGCCCTTGGTGTGTAAATAAGTATTTCTATTTACTCCAGAATATTAATAGTAATAGTACAATCAATTGTTATTTGTTTCATAGAGAGAAATCGACTGAGCATTTAATTACCTGATTTTTTTTATTTTCGTCCAAAAATGCGTTTAAGAGAAAAACTATTGGAAAATATATTTTTAGAAGTATGTTTAAAAAAAGATTCCAAGGGGCCATTTTAAATGGTTCAGAATTCAATGTATCTGTCGCCTCACCATCTCAGAAAAATCATACTTTGTGTATCAATTCCCTTAATTTGTTGTTCAAAATCACGTTTTGAAAATGTACTGTACTTAGTTCACAAATGGCGTTCATTTTGTTCTATGCTGAGTGCCATTTTTTGCGTTTCTAGACATTTACGTTTTTGTAATTTACTCAGCGCTGAATTTTCTAGCGTTTAAAACTCAAATGCATGGGATTAAGTTGGCTCTGGCCTTCAAATGGACGTGATAATTGTCTAATTAATACGTACATATTCTGGCAATATTTGCAACCATAACAATCGAAAGCGAATGAGCAGATTTTTATTTTCAGAAGTAATTTTTCCAAGAATAAATAAATTCACGGTCTTATTTTTTTTTCTGTTTTACACATAACAGTGTAGTTACTTTATATTATAGACCAATGATAAGTAGAGTACCACTTAAAAATTACTTCACTAAAACATTAGAATAATAGTTTTTTTCCTAATTTTCAATAGCAACATTTCTATTGGGGTCGGCCAACTTCTTGATATCACTTAACAACTTCTTCTGCAGTGTAATTGGGTAAACACGGCGCACCGTTGCTTAATTGGAGACCATAACGTTAAGGTTTATGAGCCGACAAAGGAACTTGTAGACTTGACGCAAAAAAAGGTTAAAGCAAAAATGAGCAGTTACACCGCTTTTTTCAGACATTATGCAAATTAATTCACTGGGGGACACGCAACATTCCATGGAGTTCCAGACCTTTCCTTGGTCTTAATTACACTGCGTGAGCACACGCCCTTAACTACGTCACGCTTACGTTTAGGGTCACTACTAGAACGTTTTGCGGTAAATACCCAGCGATAAGACGCTAAGAGCTCTCTGAAACTACTTATGAAAGTTTATTATTGACCGGTCTGTTATCTCTAACATAAAAGATTTTAATTACAAAACGCTAGTCAAATATCCTCTCCTATATTATTTCAGAAATATAGTTCAGTTTTGCGGCTCTCACGAGCAACCGATCTTTATAAATAAGATCTGTAAAGAAAGAGGATTTCACAGATACTTGAGGCATTGCACTTTCATTTTAAATATAAAGAATAATTTGCTGAAAAAAAAATCAACATATTCATGTCAGATACATCCCGCAATACTCCGTGAGCTTCGTTGAAATGATTATAGTTGAATAACTCCAAAACTAATCGTTCAAGGACATTAAAATCAGAAATTTTGAGGGTAAATGACAAAGTCTGGAATTTTGAGGGGAAGTTCCTTATACCGTAAATTAGAGAATGAGACTTTCGTGGGTATTCTATAACATGTTTGCTGATTCGGTGCTTCTCGATACTTTATTGCATTGCAATTTCAGTTTCAAGCATTGCAAAGGGTGTGGTAGTACTTGCTCGATTCTGTATTTGTGCATGGATAACTTAAGGAGGCAAGTAACGTAAACTGACAAGGAAGATTGTACAATTCAAAGGTTTTGGTGTTGTGAATTGTTCCTTGAACATTTGTTTATAATACTGAATATTAATGAAAATTTGTTTCAATTGCATTTCGGTAAGTTTTTATTTGATATTCTGCAAGTTCATTGGAAGTTACCCTCAAACATAGTTTAAACAATTAAACAGATTCCGTTATTAACTTTCCCTCTTAATATGGATCAGCAAGGATTGGGAAGGGGGTAGGATTACATGGGAAAGTTCTCACACGGATACAATTGTTTGAGTAATTTACGAAAATGTATAGAGCCATACGTGACTAGTGCACACTTTCAAATTGTTTCAACGTCAATAAACAATTTACTTAAAAATCATGTTGGATATGGATTGATTGATTGATTGATTTTTTCGTGTTTTCGGGCGCGTCAACTGCTTTGGTCATTCGTCCCGTTAGTGTAGTGCATGTTTCTTCTCGGGAGATGGCGGTGATCTTCTCCCGCTGGATGGCGAGATCCGGCGCCAACCTAACGTCGGGTAGTGGGGTTTCCCCCTAACCAGGACTCTCCCACCAACGGGGCACCACCCCAGCTCGGACACGCTCTAAACCCCCAACCGGTCTCCCGGAATATGTGGTAGTGTAGTGCATGTCAGTGTAAATGTGGGTGTAAGGGGAGAGGATGGGACAAGGAATGGGAAGGACAGATCGCCGCGGTCCGTGGCCCGTTTGTTAGGTACTGCTTCGGCATTCGCCTGGTATGGTTTGGTTTTTTCGTGTTTCCGGGCGCGTCAACTGCTTTGGTCATTAGTCCCGTTAGTGTTGTGCATGTTTTTTCGGGAGATGGCGGTGATCTTTCCCCGCTGGATGGCGAGATCCGGTGCCTACCGTCGGCTAGTGGGGTTTCCCCCTAACCAGGACTCTCCCACCAGCAGGGCACCGCCCCGGCCGGGACAAGCTCTAAGCTCCCGACCGGTCTCCCGGAATGTGTGGTAGTGTAGTACATGTTAGTGTAAGTGTGTGTGTGTAAGGGGAGACGATAGGACAAGGAAGAGGAAGGGCAAATCGCGCGCGGTCCGTGGCCCGTTTGGTAGGGTACTGCTCCGGCATTCGCCTGGTGTAGATCGGAGAAACCACGGAAAACTACCGATCAGAGCAGCCGGTCGCCAGAATTCTCCTCCAGACAGCGACTGAATTCGACCTAGCTGAAAAGCTAGGGTCGAAAATCCTGCCGCCATCAGGACTCGAAGCTAGGACCTCCCGGTCAGAGGCACTGCAGTGACATCAGTTGATGCACTGAGCCACCGCTCGCGGTTGGGAGGTGGAGGAAACGTACTTTCAGCAAGCGCACGAATAACTCTACTTTTATTCTTGGAATTGCTGAGAAACTGGAAGGAAACTGACATTCGGATAGGATAGTATAACCAAGAGCAATTACATAACAATTTCATTATTAGCAATTGCATGTTTAAAGAACTTTGTAGAAATACATAACAAGAAAATATATTTTTGTAGTAAATAAAAAGATACAAGATATATTCACTTGTATTAAAAAATAACATAATTTAAAATAATTGAATTTACATTTTACATGTCTTAAAAACCTAGATTTTATTATGTATATTTTTATGGTACGTTGATTTATCCTCACATCCCTCCCGTATTTATATTTCATTGATTTCGCAATGTTGATTTACTTTCTGGTTTAAGTTTGCAATAATATATTATTTTATTAACGACCGATAACATTAAACAGAATATATTTTACATCGTAAAATTGCATTACTATATTATTACATATTAAATTTACTTTAAAATTACACATTGTTTGGACAGTCAAGTTTTATGTTCTTCAGGTAAATGTCCTTAGTGATAAAGTGAACAAACAAAACCTGTATTTCTTAGTATCTGGACTGCTAAAATATAGAATATTATAGGAAAATACAATGAGACACTTTCTTACAAATTTCCAGAAATGACAATGGAATGTTTACCCACTTAAATTATTATGAAAAGCTTATCACGTGAAAACGATTGATTCATTGGCGTTTATGGGCAGGATTCTTATCGGAGGACCCTCCCGAACTGGAAAAGTTCATGGCTCCCGTCTGGTTTCCGTATACGCGTGGTGTTGTAGTGCATGTAAGTTTCAGTGTATTTGTAAGGAGAAAGGATAGAACAAGGAAGTGTAAGAAAGATCGCACGCTGTCCGTGGCCCATTTGTTAGGTACTGCTCCAGCATTCGCCTGGTGTTGATCGGAGAAACCACGTTAAACTTCCGATCAGAACAGCAGGTCGCTAGAATTCTCTTCCAGACAGCGGCTGATTCCAGCCAAGCTTCGTAACTAGATTCTAAGATCCGTGACCGTCAGGACTCGAACCCTAGACTAAAACGGTCAAAATCGCTTCAGAGACAGCGGCACCGCAGGCTCTAAGCTAAACGCAGCCTCGATTGCATAAGCCTCCGCGACCGGAATTTGTATAATCTAGGATTCTAGTGGTGGCTGACGTATCGGCCAACATGTAGCCTTCCTCAGAGCCTACCGCTGCATGGAGCGTCTGTTCAGGGGCACGTAAGTCAACGTAAACGCATAAAATCAACAACGTCCTCATTTTACGTCTATGTGCGACAGACAAACGCACATTCCCATTGTACAGAGTGTTGTTTTTTTATCGCTCGCCGAAAATTCGGGCCGCGTTGCCTGGGCAAGGGTTCCTACTGGTAAGAAAGGGCCAGCTAAGGGCTCCGGTTGCCGATTTCCCGAGCTGTTTCTTGACACGCTCGGAGCAGTTTGGAGGTGGTGGGCAGTAAACGGACAGAGTAAATTAGATGTGCAAGACATAGACGTTTGGTGGTGAGGTATATATACATAATACATCATATTAAGCGTGTTTTAGGTGTTAAAATTGCAACGTATTAAATATATGATAGTTTAAAGTTAACTATTATCAATTTGGTAAGAAATTTTGAAAAGAAGTCACAGCAAACTTCGGGAAGTTTATTTGCTGACAATGAGTGTAATGTACAGCGCTCATTACAGAAGCCTTTTAATCGTTCGAATAACGAAAAATTGTAAAAATGATTGTGTTTCATGATCATGCGATATATAAAACTTAAATAATATTGTGTAATAAAAATAGTAGAAACTAGAAAAACTACATAATCGAAGATTATGTATAGTTATATACGTAGTCAAATACTATTTCTAAAGTCAGTCGTAACTTAGGCCATGAAAGCAGTATACGCCACTGCTCAGCCTTGATTGACGAAACATGATATTTTACTGTAGACTGCGGTTTTTACTCAGTTCAACTTGACGTTTCGTCAGCTGTTCGGCCAGCTGTGACAGTTCTCCAATCGGGAGCTTACACGTCACTATATCAAGTTCAACTGAGTAAACACCGCAGTATAAACTTCATGTTACTGTGTAAAATTATTGGTCGTTAGTAAAGAATTTCATAATGCTGAGTATCATGTAGCTTTTCCCGACCCCCACCGCCGTGTCCTCGGCGTGTTAACGCAGTGGCGTGCAACATGCACGTGCTTGGTTGCGTGTTACATTGCGTGTGCGTGTCTAAGCTGGGTTTCTTGTACTTCTCGGCCATACGTCACTTACACTTTTCACTGCTTCTGATGAGAATTCCACTCCTGAATTTCACAGAAATAGCGTTGAACTACGCAACTGATATTCACCAATTTAAACGAGGTGTCTCCGAAAAGTTGTCGTTTTCCTAATCATTTCCTCCTTACTGTCCAATCAGATGGTGCGATACATCTATTATAGGAAGTACTGCCTTATGCACAAACAGTGCGAGCACAATGTAATTCACATTTAGAGCCTTCTGAAATTTATTCGGAGATAATTTCATTCGCAGTCTTATAAACACTACTCGTGCGTGGTAAATGTTCCGTTAAATTTTCACAACCCTGGAATTTATCGGGAATTTCTATTGCACGTACATCGCATTGCCGCTACATGGGGTGATAATTGCATTGCAATAAATTGCAATAATTGAATTTGCATTGCTAATTTAAAATAAAGTTTAATGTTTAAGAGGTTTACGATATACAGTATGTTTGCTCTTCCTCTTGAAAGAATTTTAATTCTCTTTCTATTTTCAACATTGAAAAATGTTTCAATATTATATTATTTTTCAGACACTTGTTTATCCTTCCATTTTCCTTGCTTTAAACTGTTTCCGCTTTCTGTTGTTGGCTATTCCTTGCTCTAGTCATCCTGCCCCGCGACCATGCACGAGTATGCGTGCCCAGTGCAGAATTAATCGGAAATTTCCTTCGTTCGGGAATTTATCAGAAACTTGCAATGCACGCGTAGTATCACCTGCGATAATTTAAATTAAAGTTAAATCTTTACCAGGTTTACAGTGTACGGTATGCATTTTTGTCTACTCGAAAAAATTTAAATATTGTATTTGCATTTTACACAATTTGAAAATCACTTAATTATATAACACAAACAGAACACGTGCAAGTACATCTCACGGGAGGAGGAGCTATAGAAAAGTTACGAAAGAAAATACTGCATATCTAAGAATGTACATGTGTTTTATATTACAAGATCTTTACACACATGCACATGGACATTGTTTTGACCTATAACAGCAAATCTTGCGACCAACAAAACTTTAATGTACTGACTGAATTTTGTAATGTCATCTCTGAAATTAAAAACAAAATCTACGAAATGAATGACATCAGAAACAAAATGTACGAAATACAATTTCCAAATAACACAGGCACAACAAAAACCTTTTTTTTTTGTGTGTCCACATAATCAGAACTCCCTCACCTCACTGATGTTTTCCGAAGATATCACAAGAATGCTTTATAAGAAAGCACATTGGATACTTACAATTGATGGTCACAAACAATCGCTTTAACGATGTTATCTAAGTATGTCACAATGTTATCTAAGAAAGACCAATTGCTCTTGCATTTGACGCGAACTTGCCAAGTTGCACATGACACAACATTCTCGTTTCCATTCTAGCCATTTGAAACATCGCAATGTTTTTATTAATGAAGGAAAGCTGCAATTTACTCAGTATATACTGACTTCAACTCCCAAGTTTTTTTCTCTGGTTTTAAACAAGTGAGGTACTAAAAAACATTCACTGGGAGTCAATTAATCAGGACATCGAAATCATTCTCTTTACAGTTTTAATATATATGAGAGACTACGGAGTCTTTTGTCTAATAAACTGACTTGAATATTCCGAATGGCTGAGCCACAATAAGAACACAAAATTTGGTTTGAAAAAATAATTCCTGCGCAAATATCTGCATTTCAGAAACATACAAAACACTCTTCTTATTTTAGTTGCAAAAATACACCTTCCTAGCTGTATTCGGACAGCTTGCCGACTCTTTCAACGCACAATGCGTCACAACCCAGTACTGTGACGTTCTGACACACTCGCATGGCCTTGGGCAATGCGTATCTGGTCGAGACGTTATGCACACGGAGCAGGGAGACGCGTGAGTGGAAGCTATTCCTTACACCTTCCCACGCACATCTTCCCACGACATACACCTTGAGAGACAAGCAACCCCAAGGTCGAACTTTTCGCTGTCAGCTGAAGCTCCTCTCCTTCACAGTGCAGTTGCCACGACTAAATCGTGTGGGATATAGAATTTAAAACAGACTTTCAGATGTATTCATTTCATTAAGAACAAACACGTCTCTTTGCCAATTACATTAAATTCACAGTAATTCCGTTTTATAAAGACTCTTTCCCCTACAGGACATGAAAAACAGTTCCGTTTCCGCGTCGAAGAGGTTCCGTTTCATGCTGTATAAAATGCCATTTAACTTCACGGGCCGGATACATTTTCCGGTTTCGGCAGGTTTCCGGTGTACACAGGTTCCGTTTTAGGCAGGTTTCCGGTGTACACAGGTTCCGTTTAGGCAGGTTTCCGGTGTATACAGGTTCCTGTTTAGTCAGGTTTTTTTGTATATAGTATGATTGTTTTCCGTGTGTTGCAGTGCGAGCCGGTGCCCGGGCTGGGCTTCCGGCGCGGCAGCTACCGCTGCGTGTGCCGGCGTGGCTTCTACTTCCCCGACACGCGTGCCGGCGACCGCCACTTCAACGGCTCCGTCGTCGAGGAGGAGTTCGAGAAGCTCGTCTCAGTAGGTAGACACACACACGCCCACTCCACCCCCACTCCTCACACATTCACGTTGCGAATCCTCTATCAGATATATATATATATATATATATATATATATATATATATATATATTGTAACGAATATTGCGTCACCGGCCGGCACCCCCACGAACTACCTGCGTGCGCGGATTGCGTCAGCTACCGGCGCCACCACGAGCTTCCTGTGAGCGCGGGTTGCGTCACTCCCTGCAGTAGACTATTCCAGAACGTGCGCGGTGTCCGGAGAGTTCTCGATTGTCTCGCCGAGTATAAATACGCGGCGGCCGGCGACCGCGGGCCAGTCTTAAGTCCGCAGTGGAAGCTGACTGTGAAGTGTGTGAATCGCGGTACAGTGATTGTGCTCAGTGGCGTGGACTGTGACCAGTGCATCGGACGGTGGCCAGTGCATCGAACAGTGATCAGTGCAGTGAACTGTGGCCAGTGCTCGGAACAGTGTAGTGTAAATAAATAATCAAGAGAAGTGTTGTATAAATAAATAATCAAGTGTCTACAGCGGTTGAGTTAAGAAATAAAATAAACGTTTTTTTGTTAAAATAATACAAGACTTTTTATTCACCACCTAGAAACGTAACAATTGGTGTCAGGTGTGGGGTATAACGTGTGGTGAATTAAAACTTTATTAAAGATGAGTTTCACAAAAGTTTTACGGGATCTGAAAGTGACGGAGTTGAAGAAGGAGTTAGAAGAGAGGGAACAAGACACTTCCGGAACGAAAGCAATATTACAAGAACGTCTTGCTAACGCAATGAAGGCAGCAGGCGAGGATCCAGAGAATTTTCTCTTCGAGACAACGGGGAACTTTTCGGACCTATCCAAAATTTTAAAAGGAGAATTGATGGAAAATTCCAGAAATTTAGAAGGAATGTTAACTGAAAATTCCAGAGTTTTAAAAGAGGAATTAATAGAAAATTCCAGAATTTTGGAAGAAAAGTTAGAACAAAAAATAACTCAGAATAATAAATTGGTGCGAGAAGAAATTGAGAAGATGGATGAGAAAATTTCGAAGAACGAAGAAAAAATGGAAAAGAAAATTGAGAAGATAGATGAGAAAATTTTGAAGAATGAGGAAAAATTACTAAATCTGTTAGAAGAGAAGCTGAAAGTTGTTACTTCCCCAACGGAAAAATCAAATATAAACATCTTACAGGAACCACTGGAAATGGCACGAGTGGCCACCGTACGGGAGCCACTGGGAAAAGCAAGAGTAAAACCACCTACCTTTGATGGCACTTCATCATGGTCGAATTATTTAAAACAATTCAAGGCTGCTGCAATGGTAAATGGATGGTCCGCAACAGATTGTGCTACGGCCCTGATTTTGGCTCTGCGTGGTAACGCCGTCGATATTCTAGAGACAATACCGACCGATGAACAGTCAAACTTCGAGCAACTTGTCAAGAGACTCGAAACACGGTACGGGCAAGCGCACCTCGAAGACATGTATTTTACCCAGCTAAGGAATCGTGTTCAGAAGCCCGGAGAGAGTCTTCAAGAACTGGAAGCTGATATTTCTCGTCTGGTACGCCTTTCGGACCCTGATGCTTCAGAAAGTTCCCTGCAACGCACAGCCGTCCGGTGCTTTATTGAAGCGCTCCATGATGCAGAAACACAAGCATTAAGACTGGCAAGACCGAAAACCTTAGCTGACGCATTAAGTCAAGCACTTGACTTCCAGGTTGCAAAAAGAGCATCGAAACGTGACGGACGAGTGCGAGAATTGCAAACCGGCGTCGATACATATGACGAAAAATATTTGGAGGCAATGGTGGACAGGTTGGTACGCATTTCTAGTGGCAAAAGGCGACAACCTCGATGCTGGAATAGTGGAGAATTAGGGCACGTGAAAAGTCGATGTGACCGTCCACTGAAGCAACAAGGAGAGCAGCAGTCTGTTTGTAAACGCAGCTGCCAGCAGGAAAACTGCAAACATTGTTGTCATGCAGAAGAGAAGATGTGTCCTACCTTAAGGGTCACTGTCAGTAATGACCAATGGCAACCCAGAGAACTTCAGAAAGATCAGAAAGAGGACGCAGAATTGAAGCATGTTTGGAAATGGAAAATAGCAGGACGGAGACCAAGTTGGCAAGAAATAGCTCCCTGTTCTTCAGCAGTAAAATCATATTGGGCTCAGTGGGATTCGATTACTGAGGAGGAAGGTGTTCTTAAACGAGTTCTGGAAATTGAAGACGACTCTCGGAAGAGGACGCAGATATTGTTACCAAGAGTAAGGGTTCCTGAAATATTGAGGGAATTGCATGACGGAACTTCAGGAGGACATCTTGGTATAACGAAAACATTAGAGAAAGTGCGCGAGCGATTTTACTGGGTTAATTGCAAGCAAGACGTAAAGATGTGGTGCACAAGGTGTCAAGTTTGTGCTACCAGTAATGGGCCACATAAAAAGAGAAGAGCGAAGATGAAGCAATACAACGTTGGGAGTCCTTCCGAACGAATTGCCATCGACTTGGCTGGCCCATTTCCAATGTCAAATGATGGAAATAAATACATACTCGTGGCTATGGATTATTTCAGCAAGTGGGTTGAAGCATATCCCCTACCTAACCAAGAGGCCACTGCTATCTCCGAAGTACTGGTTAAGGAATGGGTGAGCCGATTTGGTGTGCCACTGGAATTACATTCAGATCAAGGCTGGAACTTCGAATCTGCAGTATTTAAAGGGGTGTGTGAACTTCTTGGAATAAGAAAAACAAGAACAACAGCCCTACATCCGCAGTCAGACGGAATGGTGGAACGCATGAACAGAACAATGGGAAAATATTTAGCGAAGGTAGTGTCAGATCACCAACGCGACTGGGACCAATACATACATCTTTTTCTCCTAGCCTACCGCTCATCTGTTCATGAGACAACTGGGCAAACACCCGCTAATATCCTCTTCGGCAGGGAACTGCGTCTACCATGTGATCTACAGTTTGGTTGTAAAACCAATGAAGAAATAGCTGGTGAAGACTTTGTAAATGACCTAAGACGTAAAATGGACGTAATTCATCACCAGGTGCGTGAAAGAATCCAAATTGCAAGTGACAGGATGAAAGACCGGTATGACATCAAAGCTGAAGGAGGAGGTTATCAACCTGGAGATCATGTCTGGCTGTTTAACCCCCAACGGCGCCGCGGTTTGTGTCCAAAATTACAACGACAGTGGGAAGGACCGTACCAGGTAGTGAAGAGGATAAATGATGTTGTCTACCGAATTAGAAAATTGCCGAATGGAAAACCACGAGTCGTTCATTCGAATCGGCTGGCCCCGTACGCAGGAAGTAATGAAAATGATGATGAAGAAAAGTCCGCACGAGTTTGTGAGCTGGACATGCAAGAATTCACATTTCACGAGTTTATGTCTCATTATAGTGAAAAGCATAAGGCGCGTTATGGTGTAACAATGGAGGTGCAACGAGATCTGTTTGCGCTACCCCAGGAGTATGCATTGGCGCATTGTGTCGCCCAGGATTTAGATATGACCAGAGGTGTTGCCGCTGTTTTCAAGAGAAAATACGGAAGGATAGAAGAATTAAAGAACCAACAACCTGATATTGGGAAGGTTCTGCAACTGCACGACGTCAGTCGATATGTTTATTACCTTGTCACAAAAAGTAAGTCATATCACAAGGCATCCTATGAAAATCTTTGGGAAACTCTGATTGAATTACGCCAACAAGTACTCCAAGACAACGTCCAGAAGATTGCCATGTCAAAACTGGGATGTGTTTTTGATGGACTGAACTGGAGAATAGTGAGAAGCATGTTGGAAGTACTGTTCCGGTACACTGGGGTTAGCATCTTAGTCTGCAGCTACCACCATGGAATGTCGTCATATCCAAAGAAGACAATTGACTGCCACTTCTTCTTAACCTCCAACTGCACTAGAGGCTCCAGTTACAAGTATCGGCATGATTTCACTAAACGCGCTCCGAGACGGATCGCAACTAAGGAGGGGGTAGTGTAACGAATATTGCGTCACCGGCCGGCACCCCCACCTTCTGCACGCGCGGATTGCGTCAGCTGCTGGTGCCACCATGAGCTGCCTGCGAGCGCGGGTTGCGTCATCTCCCTGCACTAGACTTTTCCAGAACGTCCGGAAGGGTCTCGACGCCACCCGCCGAGTATAAATACGCGGCGGCCAGCGACCGCAAGTCAGTCTTAAGTCCGCAGTGGAAGCTGACTGTGAAGTGTGTGAATCGCGGTACAGTGATTGTGCTCAGTGGCGTGGACTGTGACCAGTGCATCGGACGGTGGCCAGTGCATCGAACAGTGATCAGTGCAGTGAACTGTGGCCAGTGCTCGGAACAGGGTAGTGTAAATAAATAATCAAGAGAAGTGTTG
>BLKR01013227.1:0-12807 GCA_011170035.1 Teleogryllus occipitalis | reverse complement strand
GTTGTTTGGATAATCCGTCTTTCTCATAACTTTCAAAATTTCATCATAGGATTTCCAAAGTGAAATTCCCAAAAATAAGAATAAAGAATATATGAAAAGTATGAAATATATTAAAGATATGAAATATATTAAAGCTGTAACAAAGAAGAAACATGTCCTATGTTACAATAGTCCTCTTTTCTAGTAACAAGAATGCAGCAACGTGGTTTTACAGATTCATTTCGATCTATTACCGCCGTCGTTCTTTCATTCATTGCATTCTTGTTTAATATTCATTTACTAATTCCATGTAATCCCACGATATTCACAGTACGTAAGTCCATGAAAAGTGCTCAGTCAATTACCTTTTATTAAAGCTTTTGTGTTCCGCAATCTTCGCGTGTCCCTCGTCGACCATGTGGCGTACTCGTAGACAACCGTTCTCCTTGTCGTCTCGAACCAGAAAGAGCGAGCTCTTTTTTGACGCAAGTTCACGCCACGTCCGTATTTCCACGAAAATTTCCTGATTGGCTACGGTCTGAGTGCGTTCAGAAATCCTTCTCTGACTTACGCCATCTCTTCGCCACTGTAGAAACTACGTGTAGAGCCTAATGTCGGGTATTATTGTTTCCATTTTCCGTTGGTTATAAATGTGACCGGCGACAAGCGGTTACAGTATTTAAATATAACATGAAAGAAAAACAGAAAATACCGGAATTTTGAAGGAACATTTATTACAAAAATTAATATTTTGTTGTTATAATATTCAACTATGGATATTTGAGATGTGTTTCCGAGAAGTTCATTGTTGGCGACATGAATGGGAAAGATATAACATACGGCGGCTTTGGCCGGTATTACACTATAAAAGTTATATGATATCTTTGATAAAGAACTTTGTGGCAGTCTTTGAACTTTGATGAGAATACTTTGACAAAGAAATTTGAGAGATGACATTTCGTCCAAATTTTATGTAGGTTTGCTCGCGATTTACAATCAATTAC
Source organism: Teleogryllus occipitalis (assembly GCA_011170035.1). Classification (NCBI taxonomy): domain Eukaryota; kingdom Metazoa; phylum Arthropoda; class Insecta; order Orthoptera; family Gryllidae; genus Teleogryllus; species Teleogryllus occipitalis. Next base: position 11,824 of record BLKR01013227.1, on the reverse strand, counting down.
GCACAAATAGTTGTGTTTTGCTACGTTATGTTTTATTATAACTAATCTATGTTTAATGCTAATGTAGCAAAAGGTAAATAAGAAAACGTTTGAGGGCGAGGCTTTAGAACAACATGGTGAGGTTATGGGTCGCACATTGTGAAGCATTGATTAAAGACGTTCGAAATGAAGAATTATTTGAGGATGGATGAGGAAACATTCAATTTTCTTTGTCGTTCTTCCTTCTTTCGAAATTCAGTCCTCTGATAGGGAAGTTTAAAAAATTATCTTCCTGAACTGGGCATTTTCCAAACACCATATTTTCCACTTCCCGGGAAAATGTGTCCTACAAACGTTAATTCGTTTGGTTTTACTTTTGTAGTTCGGATGGACAGTATTATATAAACATTCTAATTACTCGCACTACGCAATTATGACTTTGGTTGATGCAATACCCCTATATCGGACGCCATGTTACCAAATATGATAAAACTTGGAAGCCGGAGACTACATTTTATCCAAGAAATTTTCTAAAAGAAATCTTTTATAAAATATTGGCTATTACACTGTCATATTTCTTTTATAAAATATCTTTGACAAAGATCTTTTACAGTGTAATACCGGCCTTTATTTACTTAACGTTAATGTTAGAATATATCTACGTTCAATAAAATGTTGTAATCGAGTTTAAAGTCGAGAAGTATATATATATATATATATATATATATATATATATATATATATATATATATATATATATATATACGCAGATATGCATTAGGTAATACGTATTTATAATAGTATTCATTCATTTACTTTCCAAATTATTTTACCTTTTTCAATAACTAAAGTAGGAAATTAAAATAGATTTTGAAATAGAGTTCGCAGCGAAAATGAAATGTTTTAGCGAGCTTATTGCTTTCCGGGGCATCTATAACTGTTTAATTTCTTAATTATTTATGAAGAGACTAATTATGATTTGTTTGGTTGTACTTGTAGGTCATCATTTAAAAGAAAATATAATATTTAAGAATACTTTTAGAATATCTTGAGATCGGGCAAAAATGATTTTATGTATTCGAAACACGAACTAGTGGTCCATAAACAAGACTGATAAGAACATTTAATCACAGCAATGCTAACTGAAAAACAAAACAATTTTAACAGGAACTGATAAGCAAATATGTGTCCAATTTTGGCAGCGTCAATTGTTGCTGCCCACAGCATCCATTGTTGCGGTCATTGCCGACGCTTCTGAGGTTGATGCTCTCTTCAGCTCCCTGTCCCAGTTGGGACTCTACAGCCAGGTGTTAGTGTTGTAGGATTTTTCTTCTCCTAGTTTTGCCTCCACTCCCCCGTACTGAGACGGGGATTGGTAAACTAGGAAAAATAACACAGGGGTTAATACATTTTATGTTGGACAGGCTATTTTATTAGGTCTTTAGGAAGACGGAAATGGAAGTGGAAAAAAGGATTAAATGTTTTTATTGATGTTTACTTTCTCGCACTTACTGTCGTAAGAAGAAAAGGTATTGTAATCGTGCACCACAATACGGCGAATTTTCAGTAGAAAATCCGTCCCATCCTGGTAACGAAAAAGTGAATAAATGTATTTGCTAAATTTAGGGGGGAATCATTTAACGCGTTGTGTAGCCAGAATTCATGTTTTGTGGATCGTTGTTACCGAAAAATTGAATGACGGCAAAACGTTTGTCTATCAGTCTGCCGTCTGCGAACAACACTAGGGGTTAAATTGTTCAACCGATTTTGACCAAAATTGATAATACCCAATCGATCTTGTTGATATCACGCTCCCATTTATTCGAAACCGATATTTTAATTTTGGGAGGTACTTTACATAAAGTCCCAGAGATATTTTCAAAATTTTCTCAAAACCGGCGTCATCGGTTTTCATTATTTTTTTTCCATAATCTCAAGAACGTTTAAGAGAATGGTGTAATCTCATATTGGCGTCTGTCTGTCCGTCTGTAGTTAACACAAGCACCTAAACGCCGCACGTTCTTTTTTAGTCAAATCTGTGATACATGACAGTTTAAAATCATCTTTGTGAGAGACAAAAGTTATAGGACTTTCTGTGGTATAGCAGGTAAGCGCACTGTTGGAGAAGCTTAGGCACGTAAGATCGAATCTCATCCACGGCGAATAATTTTTGCGGGTAGAAACAATTTTGCGGTTAATTGTATAGATATAATCATTCGTATTCATTATAAATATCACATAAAGCATGTGTTTTGAGGCGCCACTACTTATTTTAGTGTGTTAATGTCTTTAAGAATCACGTATAAATGTGCCCCTATTGCGATTCTGGCTTCAGAACGTCTGCAACCCCCGTGTTGAGCTCTAGCGTTATCGCAACTTTCATCTGTGACGTAATTCACCCTTGGCCACAGTCGCCGAAAGATAAGACAGGCAACGACTTCCACAGAGGGTTCTAAAAACCACGGCTTCTGGTTGAAAATATTTCTAAGTAAAATAAGCTATGTAGTTGCGTGGGTGGTAATCGTTTAAATTCTTATTGCGAATTTGATACCTTTTAAACAAGTAGAACATTCCTCTAATAAAAAATCTAAGTGCAATAAATATCACGTAACTATTCTTTTCGTAATAAGTGTGCTTGGACAGCGTGTTGAGAAATATCTGTGATAGCACAGTGCGGTCAAGCCAGACCTACGGACTACAGGGATCCGAGTTCAAATCCCAATAACGCTGGAATATTTTTACCTCCACGTTTAAAGAGAGTTACGTAATGCTGTAGGAGGAAGTGTCGAAATATTCACAGAAAACACGTTTTGTAAGTAGCTGGTTCGAAAAAAGTGGATTGTTGGTATTGTTCTTTTATTTTCTATACACAAGGCTGTCAAAACGTTTGTTTTCTGAACCCGAAAAAGTGATTTTCCAAAAAACCTCTTTGTGAATCCGTCTTCGTGTGAGTAATTCTAGAGCATAAAGTAAACACGATTTTCACCCAAATGGATATTCCTTGAACGATCTGGCTAATATTACGAATCTTCGAATTTGAAACTAATCTTTTAATTTTGAAGGTACTTTACACCAAACCCCATCATATTTACATAATTTCCTCAAAAAGAGCTCCAATTTTTCTGTAAATCTATTCCTCGAAGAACAAGATGTTTAAAAGTGGCGTACGTTCAATTTTGGGCGAACGATCTGAATTTTCGAAAATTGCGAACAAATACCTATTAACATTGTCGAAAACAAATATTAACGCTAGAGATTTTTGTTTCATGAAATCTCTTTTTAAAAAGAGATATTATATTAATGTAAATTAAACACTCCACTCTTTCCTAGTAATGATCCACTCTTCACTAGTAATGATTGCTGCTATTGGGTCTAACCGCTTCCTTATTCTTTGGAGGGCTACTGTTTTTTAAAATTTTTTTCCAACAGTATTATCTCAAAAGTACTGGATGAGAACAGTTGATATCTGGAGTTGAAGGGATGGTGTTAGCTCCTATTGTAGGCCTGGTTCCTTGTGATTCCAGTGAAAAATCAGTAACTGCACTGAAACAGCAGAAGCTTCCGCCAATTGATAATCATAAGTGAATCACCATGTACTGGGTAGGGAGGAGAACGAGGAAATCTATATGAATTGTCGCCTGGTCTTTCTTTCTCAGATAAACACTTGGATAGTTTATCAACATCAAATCGGAATTTTAGCGCCTTTGATGTAATATTAAACATAAAAAAATCCCTTCCAGTTGTCTGCGTGTTAATTTTTAGTGTATCAAAATAGCCCCGACACCCGTATTACATTAGCCTCTTAAGTTGTATCATATTAGCCCCACAAATTTGAGGCTGTATATATCATGACACGGTTAATATTATTGCATTATTTTAACGCAGAAAAGAATATTAATTCTTTCTTAATGATAACCTATTTTCAAAAATATCGTGTCATAAAAAATAACGAAGTAACATCAAAAGATTTATATCACGGTGGTAAAGTTTTTGACTGGAAAAATTAGGCATTTTAGTTTTGATTTTTTTCCTCCCAAATATTGTTACATTCTGAGTGTTTGCTATATGGTCATTATAATAGAATATATTTCCTATCATTTGTCATTTTCTTGTTAATTTTGGACATAAATAAATAACAACTCTTAAAGTGTAATACATTAACCCCAATTTTCTACTGTATAATATTAGCCCCGACTGATCTTTATAACATTGTCGAAAAACAATATGAACGCTAGAGATTTTTGTTTAATGAAATCTCTTTTTAAAAATAGATCTTGTATTAAGATAAATTGAACACCCTGTTTTGTTTTTTTTAAACTGCAAATGCTTCACTTTCTTTTCGCATCGGAAAGGAGGTAGTCTTGCCGTGTACCTGGTGGTGAGGGGGAACCGTGTCAGGTGAGTTAACTTTAAAGACCCGAGTTCGAATCCCGACGAGTAGAAAATATTTTCTGCTGTAGTAGGTCTTTTTTTTTGTTTCTTTTCTGCAGGTTCACATAGTCCGTATTGAATATTGCATAGCAATTACGAATAATACGTGAAAATATATATGCTGTTGAGGCAACACTTGTTTTGAACATAAAACACTTTGTAAATAGTATGTATAGAAAGATAAACTTTATTTAGGTGAGTAAACTTAGACCATTCACTTTGATTCTCTAACTTAAAACTTGACGTAACTGGAACAGTGTCGTCATAAGAGTTATTATGATACATATATCCTTTATTTTTAAAATCTTAGGCCCCGAAACGCACCTCAAATTAATTATTAATATAATAGTAATAGCTACTTATATATAATATAATTTCATAATTATTTCCAAGAACCGGAACGCCGTTCCGTTGCGTATCTACAGAAATCAAGCCTTTTATATACAGGATATTCGGGGAAGAAATGTCGAATCTTCGAAAAATAGCTGTTAAGACAATTTTAAGCTTATTTTGTCTAATAAACTACACGGATATTCCAAATGGCTAAGCCGCAATAAACATTCAAAAGTTGTTTCGGATATATGTTTTCTAGGCAACTATTTGCGTTGTAGAAGCATATAAACACTTCATTAATTTCTAAATTGTTTATGATTAACAAAATAAATCAATACATTTGATCAGAAAGAAAAATTAACCTAGAAATAAAAAAGCACCCAATTTTCACAGTTCGACTGCTTTTTGATTTCTCGGTTAATTTTTTTCTGAACTAATATATTAATTTATATTGTTAATAATAAACATGTTACATGTTTCTGGGGTGTTTACATGATTCTAGAATGCAAAGTTTTGCGTAGAAATCATGTTTTTAAACCAAAATTTGCGTGTTTATTGCAGCTCAGCCATTCAAAATATCTATGTAGTTTATTAGACAAAGTATGATTAAAATTGTTTAAACAGCTTTTTTCAAACTTTCGACGTTTCCTTCCCCGATACTCTGTATATCCATGCTTCTTTAAAACCAAAAACAATAATTTGCGTACTGAAAACTAATTAATTAAACCCATGGCAGTATAATTGTTAACATAAGTACTGTCACACATCTTTCGCAGGATAAGGAGTAAAATTTAAAGAAAAATTATAGTTCACATGAATTTTGACAAATTGCGTCTTACTTTCTATGATATTCAAATGGTAACATTATATTACAATATTCAATTGGTTAACAATTTCGGCTAAAGAGTCTTGTTTGATAATTCTCCAATTTCGTATTGTAATAAGATATCTTATGATACTCATGTCGTAAATAACTATTTGACAACTATTATGTTTAGTGTATGTGTCTAGCAGGTTTTGTATTATTCTGAGAAACTGGATCATACGAATCACGTTTACTACGTTATTCACACAGGAGCACATGAATCTCAAAAAAGTATTTAATAATATAATCCTTGCTGATGAATCAACGTTTTATTGATGATTTTAATTTTGAAAATTTTCATTAGTTTGGATGTTTAAATATAGGTATCACATGTAATTACATGTCTGTTAAACACGATAGCATTATATGAAGCAAGAAACATTGTTTTTCGTTTGATCATTCAACTTCATCAATCACTCAAAATTACTTTAATTTTCTCTGCTTATCAGTTTTTTAATCTCAGATCTTCGATGAAGACATGAATCAAATAACATCGTAGATATTTGAGTGTTTTAAAAATAATAACGTGAATAAATGCTTATATTTACTGAATTGGTTTTATAATAACCTGTAAAAACATGGGTTTTCTGTTGGTTTTGGGGATGTTGAAAACATTCAAATAGTAAAGGCAATGTTAACCTGGTGACCTTTAACATTGTTTATTTAATATTTTTCTTAGGGATAGTTTATAATGGTTAAAAGTTTTCAAAGAGTGCACATTAGATACTTTGAGTGGCCCGTTTCCGTTTAATAAACCGCTAGGTTCTCGCTGTACAGATGGTCGTGCAAAATTCAAGGTTTTGATAGATTCGTAGAATGGCGGCCAACAAACCACCTTCGAACTCTGACGATACTGAAATGTAGTCTGTGTTGGGAAGGTCATATCACTTGACCACCAAGTTCGTTCTATGTATTTTCACTGGGAAATGCTAGTGCATTGATATTTACTAAACTGTAAACAAACGCTAAATCCCTTTGAATTGTTATAACATCTGTTTTGCTTTCTTTTAGTAATATCAACTCGTTTTACCAAATACGTGAGTTTGTTATATTTTTACACGCTACAATTATTTAATTTTACAAGTATTTATTTTCAATCATTTAGGAATTCATGAAATTTCATTGAAACGTTCGCCAATCTAAAAACCTTTTAAATGTATATTAAATATATTAATGTTGTTTAAAAATTTGTATTAACAATGCGTAGATTTAGCACATAAAGCTCTGATTTGAATATTATACAATGAAATCATCAAATTAACAGTTTTAGAAAGGAATGATAAATTGAATTGAAAATATTAACTTAAAGTTTATATACGTTTATTTAGAAATTTCTATACTTGTGTAAATATTGTGATGTGTGATTCTACTCATGTGATCTTTCAAAACATAAAAATTGAATATTTCTGTATTTGAAAACCTTAACACTACCTTCATCCAATCCTTTTCATCCATTTCGTGAACTGGCCTCGCTCCGTTCACTACGTTTTGTGATAAAACTCTATGTTGGTAATTCAGTGTAATTCCTCGATTGTAGAAGTGTATTTTTCCTATTCGAGGAATGATGTTTATAACTTGTTATTGATTGTAATAAATTGGTTAATGTACTTTGATTGTTTCCTCATAGTGTTCATTAACCTTTCTTTTCCTGCCAATGTGAAGTTTATTCGATAAGCTCGAATCTGTAAGCGTACTCCCTATTGGAATATACGCACTTCATTCCGAAGTCAACGCCCTAGGAGGTTTTCTGTGTTAGCTCTGCTGAACCTTAGGTTTAAAAATACATGGTCAGCCGGCATATTTGTAAAGTAAGTTATTTGTTCCTGATTAGTTCAGGTGGCGACCGTGAGTAAGTTTGTATTCGTAGATTTTGCGATTTAGTTGTATTTGACATGCCGGCCCTGATAAAGTGAGTAACAGGCACTTATTTTGTCACTAAATGTAACACATGTTCTGGCGACCGTGACAGGACGTCGCCTATTGTTTAAACTTCGTGGCTACGAATGACTGATAATTGTTTAAAGAATTGGCAGTGAAACAATCAAAGTCTTAAAATTGTTAATGTTTATTTTCAGCTGTTCCAGCAAGTTCATTGTATGTTATAAATAATTGACTTCTTTTCCAGATTTGACCAAATTTTCACTACTTAAATATTCTTGTTTGGTATATTTGTTCTAATCCCGTTTTGAAAGTTTTTCAGTATGTCTCAAAACGTCAATGCTCCGCCCACCACCACCGAGGGGGATGATTCAGGCAGTCAGCTTGACGAGAATCAACAGGCGCGTCTGGAAAGGATCGACAAACTGCGACGCGCACGGAGCCATTACAAAGGAAAGCTGACCACTTTCGAGAACTTTCTGTCCGGCGATGGTAATGTAGAGGAAATTCCTATTCGGCTAGACTCCATAAAAAGTGATTACAACAAATATGTGACAGTGCAGCAAAAATTAGACGCCTGCTTTGAGCAGGGTGAGCCCGGTACAGCTAGGCAGGATTTCGAAAACCGCTACTTTGCCCTCGTTACGAGAGCGAATAGAAAATTAAATGTTTTCAAATCCCAGCCGTTGGGTACGCCGTTTCTCGACCCTGGCCCTTCTGGCCTTCAGTCGCAACTTCCGGCTGAGCCCCCAACGGCTCCCGCCACTAACATCATGCCGATGGCGAGTACCCCCATGAGGTCATTGAACCCTTTTGAAGCGCGTCACGCTTCTCACCGGAGATCGAGCGGGAGTGCTTCTACTCGCACGCCTCAACCTCCTTCCGAGGACGAGGAAATACCCGCTATTCGCAGGCGTACGTTTATGCGTAATACTCCTAGACCTAGGCTGCCTCAATTAAAAATTCCGTTGTGTTCAGGGAACGACTCCGAATGGGAGCACTTCTTTTCCTTGTTTGAATCTATGATTCATAAGTCAGATCTTCCGGATATTGAAAAGTGGCATTTTCTAAAAGCTCATTTGTCTGGATCCGCTGTTAAATTGTTAGACGGGTTACCTTACACAGCCGAAAGTTATGCAGAGGGAATTCGCATACTACGGTCTCGATATGAAAATCCCAAACTTAGAAAACATCGATTGTTGTCCTCCCTTTTCAATTTTACTTGTGAAACTCGTAATTCTTCCCAAGGACTTTTCACTCTAGTTGATCATTTTAAGCGTAATGTACGTGCCTTACGCGTGCTCGGCGAGCCAGTACAATACTGGGACTCAATCCTTTCATATCTGTTAATATCCAAATTAGATGAACACACGCACAAGGATTGGGAAACGTATTCCGCCGCAGTCCACACCCCCACCTTAGATCAGCTTTACGTATTTCTTGAAGCCAGGGCGACTTGTCTAGCTAACGTTGCTGCAGACAAGCGCATTCGCGAAAGGCAGCAGACAAAATCTGTGCCACCTAAAATTAAAACCAAAACATTCGTCAATACGCCTTCCGAACAATGCATTCTATGTAACCAAGACCATGCTTTGCAACACTGTCAAATTTTCAAGGAAAAGAATCCATATGATAGATTCATGGTTGCAAGAAATAAACATCTTTGCTTTCAATGCTTAAAACCCGGGCACGGATCCACCTCTTGCAAATCGAAACCGTGTCAAAAATGTAATAATCATACCTCACTACATAGAGAGGTTAAAGCAAATGCCAATTTTCAACAATGTGACGAAGCGGGCGAAAACTCAGCCGGCTCCGCTGAATGCCAGTCCATAAACGCTCACATCAATCAAAATTGCGTATCAAAGGCTTTATTATCTACCGTGCGCCTATCAGCTAGGACAGCCGACAACAAATTAATTAAATTACGTGCTCTCCTTGATAATGGAAGCACACATTCCTTGATCACCAGTTCGGCTGTAGAAAGACTAAAATTGACGCCCTTAAACACTACTGTATCCATCACAGGTGTAGGAGGTGCCGTTACAAATTCCTTGAATTCGGTTGAGCTTTCTGTTTATTCGGCTACAAATACTGGTTATAATTTAAAGATAAATGCTGTTGTAGTTGAAAATATTACGGCTAATATCCCGTCCGTTAATTTCGACTCTTCCAAAATTAAAATTCCCAAGGGCATTAAGTTGGCAGACCCTAAATTTAATGTTTCCGCTCCTATAGATATTTTATTGGGTGCAGACATTTTCTGGCACTGCCTTAGAAATAGGAGAGTGAAATTGCCCAAAACCAAAAACTTTAACATTGCATTAAAGGAGACAGCATTTGGATATATCTTAACCGGCACCATGAAAAATGCAAATCTTGCTAGGACAAGTTATTGTAATTTCCTTGTTGATTCTAATTTTGAAAGGTTCTGGGAGTATGATGAACTCCACATCGACGATCGCCCCATATGCAAAGATGACTTTTGCGAAGATATCTTTCAAAATTCTTTTTCCCGAAACGCTGAAGGTCGTTTTATCGTAAGATACCCTCTTGTTGATAAAGACTTCGACATGCCCCCGTCTCGCGCCACAGCTCTGAAGCGGTTATACTGTATCGAGAGTCGCTGCAAAAAGGACCCTGCTTTAAATAGGCAGTATTTACAGTTCATGCAGGAGTACCTTGACTTAGGTCACATGCAAATTGCGCATGATCAAAAAGCTGATGGTGGGTCGGTAAATTATTTATTACATCACCCGGTATTTAAAGATGGCAAAATTCGGATCGTTTTTGACGGCTCTTACTGCCACTCTCCCGGTTCCTGCCTTAACGCACTCATGCCAGCAGGACCAGTAGTTCAGCCGGATTTATTTTCTACTTTATTCAACTTCCGTTTCGGAAAGTATGCAATATGTGCTGATATTGAAAAATTCTATCGCCAAATATCCATTCATCCGGATCAGTATGATCTACAAAGAATCGTGTGGCGCTTCACTGAAAATTCGCCTCCGCTTTCATATCAATTAAAAACGGTGACCTACGGTCTTACGTCATCTTCATTTTTATCAACCAGAGCGCTGCTACAATTAGGTATCGAGCACGAAAGTGATTTTCCGTTGGCAGCCCAAGTCATTAAAAAATGTTTTTACGTAGATGACCTAGTCTACAGTGCCTACCATGAGGGCGAAGTGATCGATACTCTCAAACAATTAGTATCTCTCCTTAAAAAGGGTTGTTTCCCACTAGGCAAGTGGCGATCTAATTCTATCCCGCTCTTGCGAACTCTGGGTGTTGTTCCCTCGGAGGAACTAGTCCAATTATGTGACAAAAACATATCTAAAACTCTGGGCCTTACGTGGGATTTTAAAAGAGACATACTAATTTTTTCTGTTGAGCAAACTACCTCCCCGACCACTAAGCGTGCCATTTTATCTGAAATTTGCAAGCTTTTTGATCCCCTGGGCTTTATTAGCCCCTGTATCATTCAGGCTAAATTAATCATGCAAAAAATTTGGCAACAAAAAATTGATTGGGATAATGATGTTCCTTCCGATATTATGTCGGACTGGTTAAAGTTTCACAAACGTTTAATTGAATTAAATAACCTCTTTTTGCCTCGCTGTGTTTCTTTTAAGGATTCCTCCAAAACCCTTCACGTATTCTGTGACGCCAGCACTTCAGCCTATGCTGCCGTCGTATATTTAATTTGTGACGGAAAATCACACCTCATCGCTTCGAAAACCAGAGTAGCCCCTATAAAAGTAAAATTAACTGTCCCGAAACTTGAACTCTGCGCTGCCGTGTTAGGTGCTACTCTAGCTAGCAAAATCATTAATGTGAGCCGAGTAAAATTCAATTTCGTATATTTTTGGTCGGACGCATTAGTAGTCTTAACATGGATCTCACAGCCTCCTTTGAAGTGGGTCCCTTATGTGGCCAACAGAATCATAAAGATTCAAAGTCTAACAAAAAATGCAAAGTGGCTTCATGTTCCCACCAAAGAGAACCCTGCAGACCTTGCGTCGCGCGGCTTATCACCATCCAAATTAAAGACCTCCACGCTGTGGTGGCACGGCCCCGCTTATCTTCTGCTACCCGTGACGTCATGGCCCGCCCAGCCGATCGATATTGCATTCACGGCAGGCTAGGTATACGCCGCCTCACTCAAAGCACCCGCCCCTCCCACTCCATTACTTTTAAAGTACTCAAATTTCAATAAGCTATTGAGAGTCGTGGGATGGGTCAATAGATTTATTAATAATTGCAGGAAAAGCGCCAAAAAGAAACTCAGGCTCAAGAAGCTAAAAACCACTAATGGTGAAATTGATTATTCCGAAT
>BLKR01013226.1:0-12808 GCA_011170035.1 Teleogryllus occipitalis | reverse complement strand
AACTTTCGGTTCAAAAGCGAGCTGAAAAAACTAACGAAGTGACTGCATTGAGAAGCGGTGGGTCACCGCTAGGTGCAGGAACGTTAAGGATGTGAGAGCGAGAAAGTTGATTGATTGATGTTTCCGGATACGTCAACTCCTATGGTATTAGTCACATTAGTGTGGTAAATATTTCATTGCGGGAGGTAGCGGTGTTCACCAGATTAGTGATCCCGGACGCGTCATGTAAGATCATTAGTCCCGTAGGGGTAGTACATGTTTTATCGCGGGAGGTGGTAGTGATCTTTGCCAAACTGGACGGCAATGTCCGGTGACGACCTAACCGTCGGCTTGGAAGATTGTACCCCAACCTGGTATCTCCCACTAGCGCGGCACCGCCCCAGCCGGGACAAGCTCCAAGCTCTCGGCCAGCCTCCCTGCGTGTGTGGTGGTGTAGCGCTTGTAAGTATGAGTGTATGAAAGGGTTGAGGATAGGACAAAAAGGATGAAGGAAAGACCGTGCGCAGTCCGTGGCCCGTTGTTAGGGCACTGCTTCGGCATTCGCTAGGTGTCGATAGGAGAAACCACAGAAAACTACCGAACAGAGCAGCTAGAATTCTCTTCCGGACGGCGTCTCCGTCGAGACACGAACCCTAGGACCTCCCCGGTCAGAATGGTTTCAGAAACAGCGGCAGCGCTGATCCTGAGATAAGCTCAGCGTGAGGACGGGAATGAGTGCGTAAGAGAAGGCGGAAGTGAGGGGAAGCGAGGAGGAGCGAGGGGGCGGAATGGGCCGAGGGCGCGTCGCGTCGTGCGCTGCTCAGGAGGAGGAGGCGCGAGGCGTAAAAAGGCGCGAGCGACACGCACGAACCACCGCCGCTTTTTCGGCTCCGCCCGCGCCACCGCCCCCGCCCCCGCGGCAGGTGGCTGGCGCCGCGCCGCGCCGCGCCACGCCGTGCCGTGCCGTGGAAAGCGCCTCCACCTCCGCTCCGCTCCCGGCGCGCGAGAGGCTTTAAAGGCCCGCGCGCACGCCCCACGCTGCAGTCTCTGCTTCGACACTGGAAATTCTCTTCAGGATGGTGCAGCAAATAAAGGTAGGTATTTCACTCGCAGCGCATTCTCACCTGTCACAGCTTACGACGAATTTAGTGAATATTTTGGAACAGCTATCTGAATGTTAGGGGAGATTGTTTTGAATCGAAATATTTCTTTCTTATTAATTTCTTATTAACACAACCAGTTCCACCTTTTATTTTTGACATTCAAGAGTAATTTATTATAGTGTATATTGATTACACATAGTATTGTTTGATTACATGACGTTTCGGCTACACCTTATAGCCATCTTCAGACCTCGTTTGCGATTGTACAATTTAACAATTTATAGAGCATGATGTTTAATACATTTTAAAATAAATGTCTGTTCACAGAAGCTTACCTTTTATAATATAAAGTTTCAATATTACTATACTAGAATATTTACATTATATACATTGTTAACATAGTAAGCGAACACACTTCCACTCGCTGTTCCTTCGTTTCTGTTCGCGTCTATTTGATACTTATAGACGGTTACAAGACAAAACATGTAATATTCTACGGCCAAGGAAGGGCGGGTGGGGTGGGGTGGAGTGGGAATGAGTAAACAAGTATTATTTTGATTTTGATTGTTAAATTGGAAAAGGAAGTTGTCGTAAATTCCAGTGAAGGTGTTGGATTCTATCATAGTATTTAAAGTTGCATTCATTTTTACTTTCTCGTACAGGTACGTGTCTGGCCGTGAAAACAACAAAGTGCATAAATCCAATTGCTAAATTAAGAGAATACATTCTCTAACACGTGGTGCAGTCAATTTCCCAATGGCTTGTGGGTCTTTCATACCAAAAAACCAATTCAAAGCAAAAGGTCCGTCCGTCCATCCGTCCGTTTGTCCATCTGTCTGTCTGTCTGTCCGTCTGTTCGTCCGTCTGTCCGTCCGTCTGTCCTTCCGTCTGTCCGTCCGTCTGTCGACTGTCAGTCGCTAGCCAGCCGCCGACCCGGAGACTACCCCGACGACGCTGCCGCCACTGAAAATGTCAACCGCAGACGTGGACGAAACGTTTGGCCCTTCAATGCCAACTGGACCGCGGCCTACCAGCCCGGAAACTTTCGCTCATATTGACTTCGGCCATGAGAGCCTAAGTTGCTATAAAAGTTTAATGTTAGAACGTGTAGTAGAAGACGGAACGAGTTGCTAAGCTCGATCATGATGTTGACGATAATGATGATGATAATGATGACAATGATGACCCACTTTCTCTTATACTTTTCTGGTATCACTACAAGAAAATAGGATGTACCCCGAAAGAAAGGCTAGACACTGACACAAGAGCGGGTTCCTCTTATCTGGGGTTAGCAGGACGCGAGGTCGCGTAGCAGATCACGCAAGAAAGTGGAGTCATTTACTATTGGAGTGATTACGCATATAAGTAAAAATGACTTTTTATTATACCAGAAAACTCTAGTCTTGCCGTGTAAATACAGAAGTCAATAAAATGTAAACCTATCCTTAATTAGTTTGTGAGGATCCTCTTAAGTGGAGAGTTGATGGTAGTCTTGCTAGTCATTTTCCTGAAAAGTAGTCCAAACACACCTACATGGTAATTCACACCATTCTTTAACATTCATGACCAGTGGGGCGATTTCAACCTGCGATCGCTTGAATCGAGGTATTGAGTCGATACGCGATCCAGTCACCTCATTCAGGATCAACAATTCCCACAAAATGGTGGAGTGGTATAAATCTCTCAGCCATTGACTTACCTCCTCCCAACGCCGACGTTGATTCTTGGTAATGTATTGCCTTGAAGTAACGTTTGTGTAGAAATGTCTGTAGCACTCCAATGAAACTTAGCTTATTGGATTTATTCGTAATTAATTTACTGTTCACCAGATATCATCAGTATTCAAGGCAACCAGGTTTTGATTGATACCTCAAATATTATTTCTCAAGTAAGCTCCTTTTTCAAATAGAATCAAAACTACTAAGGGTATTGTCAAGAACGTTTTTATTACACTCCTTTTATCCAAAACGTTCTTTTTTTTCTTTTTCATATTAGGATGTTTTATTACATCGTCACAGCATTTATAATAGCCTCCATTACGCGAACGCCTGTAATAACGCCTCCCCATGGGCCCACTCACATGTCGAGTGTTATAAATCTTCTAAAACTCCAAGTCACCTTATTTGCTTAGAAACGTGCGAGAACATTGACCTCATTTTGCAACGCCGCGCCTTGCCGCAGGTGCCCGTGCTGCTGTGGTGCATGTTCTCGGCGACGTCCGCCATGACAGTGCTACTGGAGTCGCCGCCGCCCGAGCACGTCGCTCTCCCCACCCCCGGCTCCGCGTCCTTCGAGGGCGCCCCCAGAGCCCTCCTCGGCGCCGCCTCGCCCTCCGACGACGACTCGGCCGCCGCCGCCGCCGCGCCCTCCGGGAACTTCGATTCCTTCGGTGGCTTCAGTGGACCCAAGGTAATTTAATTTCATTTGCATTTCTTGACGTACATAAAACTGCGTGGAGACGGCATAGGGGAGAAGTATAATTTCCGCACATTTACCTAAGCTCTAGGGCCCCGACCCCACTTTTTTAATTCTTGAATAATGAATAAAGGTATCAGCGAGCGTTTTATGGCCACATTTGAAAATAAGAAAATTTCCCTCCCGAAAAATAGAACACCTATGTGCCACAGCAAACGAACTTCTCATTTGATTCAAATCGGAAAATTAATTATTATTTATGACTTTCGAGAAATCCGCGCTCGTACATTTATTTGTATTTACATTTGAAATCTATCTGAGATGATAAACTAGAGGTGCTACAACAGAACATAGTTTCTCGCATGATACGTAATATTAAAATATTGTAATTTCTGCCATACTAAAAACTCAGTTATAACTTGAAAGAGTCTAATTCAAACGAATTGCCTCTCGTGCTTATCATATTTATTAAAGCTGTAAAGAGGCCGATTTTGATGTCCCTTCTAATTGACTCCCAGGGAACGGTTTTAAACAAATGAGGTACCAAAAAAGTTAAAAAAATTAGGAGTGAAGGAAATTATTTATTGAAAAGATCGCAACTTTCCTTTATTAATGAAAATTTACGAAATTTGCGTTGTTTGAAATCCGCGGCAAGAATGGAAATGGGAAGATGGCGTCATGCGAATCTTCTCAAATTGGCGGGAATGGAAGAATAAGATGGCCGATTGAGTTCTTGCTTTGAGAACGTGTTGCGTTGTGGAAACGATTGTAATTGTTACTACCTACGAATTTATGATTATTACTAGAGACAGGATTTCCATGCAAATGCATGTTTTTATTTAAGTTTCGTAGAGTTTTCAAACTTTGTAACTATATGTTTCATGAAAAACTCGTTTAAAAAATGTATTCTTTTTCCGTGCATATTTGCATGTATTGGTAGTTTCTTGGAGAAATTCATGCATAATGCATGTTTGGACGTTTTTTAAATTCATACTGCATATTTAGACTTTTATCTGCCACATTAAGTACTCTCTTATTATTTCTCGGCATAATGTGTGAAAATTGAAACTAAGACATATTTTGTATAAATAGTGTATTGATCTTAGATCCTGATGTAGTTGTCATTGATGCTTTTTGTTATACTACACATTTTAACCTTCCGGTACATTACTTGGATTTGCGACGAGTGTACACATCCGGGGACCCATGTTCGCGAAATTAATTATCAACGTCACATGATACCTCGCAAACGATATGGAAGATATACGAAAGCAAAACTTAATATATTTTGACGACTGACAAAGGGGGAGATAAATAATTAAGTACAAGGCATCTGCTTGCGCGCAACAGAGAATAAGTCAAGTTTCTTAATTGTGAAATTAAGTATAAAATGGCTTCTTCTAAAGCTTCATGTGCAACACTTTTTAAACAGAAGATTGGAAACAACGATTGTCTGGAGAATGGAAAAGTAATTTATTGCAATTGCTGTACTAAAGAAGTGAGTAGGCTAAACTGTAAACATTGATCAATTAAAAAAAATCTACTGATGGTGTTTCCTATTCGAAATGTTTAGTGTTCAGTTTAGTGCTCAAGCCTAAATTTGCCGCAGAAATTATATAATTTAAAATACTGAAACTCAGGAAATGGTACAACAAATTCAATGAAATAGATATGAAACGAAAAACAATTTTTTTATTTTTATTAGATAGATAGATATTTATTATTCTGCAGGTAGGTATATACAACCTGGTGGCAGAACTCTACAATTTACATATTACTAATATTAACTTAAAATTATTTAACAATGTAACTTTAAATTATTTAAGGACATAATAATAATAATAATAATAATAATAATAATAATAATAATAATAATAATAATAATAATAATAAAATGCTAACAATAATAGCCTTAACTACATTATATGATTGACCTGCACAGTTATTTGAAACTATTAAATACAAGATTACACGACTTTTTAATTACACTTCACTTCACTTTCACTTCACTTCACTTCACTTCACTTCCCTTCACTTCACATTTGAAATTCACTTCTCTTTCTACTTCTATACTGCACTACACTGCACAACACTTCACCACACTTCAATATAATACTACTTTGAATATAATTATATATTTAGAACAGGAAGTATTTAATAGTAATTAACACAATAATAATAGCAATAAAAATATCAATAATAATCAAATAATAACTGATATAATAATCCAACTTATTAAATTAATAAAGTTTACAAATACCATTAGTTAATTTATTTTTAAATCTTTGAACACCTAGAGGAAAGGGTTCCAAGGCTGACGCAGGTAACTTATTCCAGTCCGTTATTGTTCTATTTGTAAATGAAAATTTTCCAACATCTGTTCTCTGTGGCCTAAACTGAATTTTGTGCTTGTGATCCCCCTACTAAAGTACGAAGGTCTACCCAATCGGATGTAGATATCTTTCCAAGCTGGATAACCGACATACGCTTTGTACAGGGCACAGAGTCTTGCCTTAACTCTCCTAATTTCTAGAGACTCCCATTCAACATTCTTCCTATTCCCTCGGAAAGCAAATGTATACGCTCTTCTCTGTACTCTATTCAAATATTCCTTTTGGGAATTTCTGTAAGGGTCCCAACAAACAGCCCCGTATTCCATTAATGGACGAACTAGAGATAAATAAGCTAATTCTCTCGCTTTCGCAGTACTCTTTTTTAGTATTCGCATAGTAAAATGCAAGGACCTCCAGGCTTTCCCTACGACACAGTTTACCTGATTTTCCCAACTCAATTTGCTATCAAAAATTATCCCCAGGTACTTACAAGACACGACTCTTGGAATGTTTTCGTTGCCTAAACGGTATTGAGTTTCATTGTATTTGCGGCCCCTACCAAACGTGATGGTTTTGCTTTTCGAACTATTTATTGTCATGTCGTTTTCGCCCAAAAATGTAATCTTTCCAGATCACCCTGCAAAATATCCTCGTCTGCATTTGATTGAATAACTCGGTATATTATACAGTCATCTGCAAATAGCCGTACCTTTGAATATAAATTGTCTGGCAGGTCATTCACAAATGCGAGAAACAGGAGAGGTCCAATAACGCTTCCTTGAGGGATCCCTGAAGTTACTTTTGCTTGAGTCGAAAATTGTTGTCCAACTCGGACTTTCTGTTTCCTATCTCGAAGAAGCTCGTCAATCCACGCCACAACTCTGGGGTCAATACCCGATTGCATTAATTTATGGACCAATTTATCGTGTGGAACAACATCAAATGCCTTCGCGAAATCTATTATTACGGCGTCCACCCTCCCACTATTATCAACTTCATCAGCTATATCCTGAAACAATGACACTATCTGACTCTCGCAAGAGAAACCGTTCCTAAAACCATGCTGTCCCTGAAAAAGCCATTCTTTTCTTTCCCATACTTGTCTAATATAGCTAGTTATTAAGTGCTCCATTAGCTTACATACAACTGACGTGAGACTTACTGGTCTATAATTGGCTAATACAGTTCTATCACCACTCTTGAAAATCGGAACAAC
The DNA here is from genome assembly GCA_011170035.1 of Teleogryllus occipitalis. Taxonomy (NCBI): domain Eukaryota; kingdom Metazoa; phylum Arthropoda; class Insecta; order Orthoptera; family Gryllidae; genus Teleogryllus; species Teleogryllus occipitalis. The sequence continues at coordinate 5,762 of BLKR01013226.1, read as the reverse complement.
GGTAGCTAGCTTCCAATCATCTGGCACGCTTGAATTGTTGATCGAAACCTGAAATAATCTTGTTAGATACGGTAATATTGCCTCTCCACCGAGTTTAATTATGTCAGTTGAAATGGCATCTGGACCCCGCGACTTTCCATTTTTCATAGATTTAATTCGTTTTCGCAATGTGTTTACCTCTATATTAAACTGATTTGACACAGCTTCCCTCGATATCTGAGTGAGTTGAGATTTTTAAAAAACAGGTGAGTAGACATTGAAAAGAAAAAATTGTAGTGAAACTAATTATTTTCGAACTACTATTCATAATATTTTCAGCAGTTTTGAGGGGTTTTTCTAAGGTTCAAAGAAATTGTTTGGTAGAATACCTGTTTTGTCTCATTGTTTTTAAATAATTATTGTGTGGCAGTATGCACATTCCTTCCAAACATTTTTCTCGAGTTTCAGAAATTTACAACTATTATTTTTAATGTTATTTAAAAATGCAAATCGTGAAGTATTTCATATTTTTTCTTTGAATTTCGTTCGAAGAACGCTGTGTTTTTAAAAAGAGTAATTTTATCAACAAGAGAAAGTAGTATGACAAAACAAGTACGTACTAAAACTGATTTCTATGACCAAATCTCAAATTCGAAACCATATAATTTTTGCCCAGATAGTTTGAACCTCAACATTTAGCTAAATAAGTTTTAGTAACGTACGCTTGTCTTAAATTAAATCTGACATTAATTAGTAACAAATTCGGAGTAAAATTTGTTTGAAAATATGTTAATTTGTAGCAAAATTCTAATACTCTTCTTAAGAAATATGTAGCTCTATATAATTTGAATTTATTTATGCAGATTAAGTGTTTTAAAAAGTTTCACGTGGGCCAGGACCTTGCATCTACTTCTCATAGTGACAAAGCTAGAGAAAGGAAAGAAACTATGTCACATTTAGTGGAAACTTTTATTACTGAGGCAACATTGAAGCCTGTGACATATCCATTTTTAATGTAAATGTGTGATGCAAAGGGGCAAATATACCGTACGAAAAGTAACAAATCCGTTTAAAGGATTTCGAGAGAAATATAAAAGACAGGACATCCCGGATCCACACAGAAGAAAAAAATATCTTCCTTATCTTCAGAAATTAGAATCAGTTGGTCTTCCTCTAGTGGAGTCATTAAAAATTGTTGAAGACATTAAAGTGTCTGGAATTAATGTTTGGAGACGTGGGTGAGACTGCTACGGAGATATTACTTAAAGTATTAAATTAAAATCGTGACTTGAAATTTCTCCAAAATAAAAAAACAAACATTATCTGGTGAAAAATCAGAAAATGCAGATTTGGCTTATATTTCGTCTTTGAAGTTAGTGTCTCCAGTTGCGTCTTGTGGCGTAAAAGGTAATTTTCTGCATTCAAAAATGGCATATTTGGCTACTTGATAGTGCATGTTTGCATACATATTTTAGCAATTGATGGTGTATGAAAATTATCTAATTATTACCAATTGTAAGTATTTAATGAACTTTCTTATATATTACTCGTAGCTGAACTCGTGCGATTATCGCACGGAAAGAGAGCCGTAGAAAAGTTATCACAGAAAGTACTGGATTTCCATGAACAGTCACATTTTATATTTACCGAGATCTTTACACGCACATGCATATTGTTGTGGTCTATAATAGCAAATACTTATTTTATCTTAATGACTGAGTTGTTTAATTTCATCACAGATTTTTTTATGTAAAGGAACATACATTTTTTTATATTACTAACCATATTTGGACTACAGAACATTTGTAAATTTTTGTTATTTTGAACTGACAGATAAAATATATTGATAGACATGTTGGTTAAAAATATTGATTTGATAATAATAATAATAATAATAATAATAATAATAATAATAATAATAATAATAATGTGGGAGAAATGGTAGTCGGAATAGAAATAAACTCGTCGTTGAAATATAAAAAGATAATTATATTCTTGAAATACTTGAAGAACAATACAAATAAACTATATCCCGACAATTCACAACGTGTTCATCTCGGTGTTACTTGCGTTCGAGTGACTTGTTTACGCTCGTTGTCAACCGACTTGGTCCTGCCGCCACGCCATCTAGCGCCTCTACCGGGAACCCCAAAAAATCCGCCTGATTTGAATCGGTCTCCCACATTCGGCCGTCCTGACTATCATCCGGCTCGGATGATGAGTATCCGTCTGGCCAAGCTTGCATATACTCGGCACACGTAGTGGTGGTTCGTGGCCCCTCGTTATCTCCGACCTTGCTGACATCGTATGTATCATTTGGTTTGACCATTGTAATTCGGTAGGGACCCAGATTCTTGGCTTTGAGTTTTAAACCCGGCCCGAATTGCGTCCGCTTGATAGCCACTAAATCGCCGACTTTGTATACTGTAGCTTCCTTACGACGCTTATTAAAATCAGCGCGATTTTCGTCCTGGACCTTGAAAATCTGTGCTTTAGCTTCTTCTCGTATAAGGTTGCGCTCTTCTTCGACATTGTTAATTAGCTCTTCTTCCAATAACTCCTTGATACGAATATCAGTCGGATTGCGCATCCTTGCGCCAGTCATAAGTTCGAATGGCGTCCTTCCAATGCTCCGGTTATAGGTAGAATTCATGGCCCGTTGAACAGCTGGTACCACTTTGTACCATTTCTCCGGGTCGTCAATGGAAAGTTTCGCGATGATAGAAGCAATCGTTGAATTGAGACGCTCAACTTGCCCATTGGCTCTGGGCAAGCCCGTCGTTACCATTGTGTGTTTAATTCTTTCCGTCGTGCAGTAGTCCTGGAACTCTTGTGAACTAAAAGACGTGCCTCTATCAGTGATCACTTGAAGAGGATTACCGAACGTAGTCTTCTGAAGTTCCATCTTTGAAATTGTGTCCCTCGTCTTCGTTGTCTTTACCGGGTGGAGCCAAACAAATTTCGTGAATGAATCGACGATCACTAGAATATGGTTGTAGCCCTTGTTGGTAGACTTCAGTGGGCCGATGTGATCCATATGATAGGTATACAACGGTTGACTCTCCTTGAACAGCGGGTGTAAAAGTCCTTCTTTCTTTCCAGATTTGCGATTCACTATCAAACATGTTACACAGTTGGATATGACTCGACGCGTTTTCTCAACTAGTCCTGGAATGTGGAATTCCTGTTTCACTTCCTCTTCAGTCCTCTTGCTTCCGTAATGACCCTTTTCGTGTGCAGTTTTTATTATTTCCTGTTGCATGGCGCGTGGAACAACCAGTAACTCTTTTCCGTCTTCAAATTTGAATAAGAGTCCACTTCTCATCACAAAGTTGTCGTACTTGCCCTCCCTCAGGATGCTCATTATAGCGAGCAACCCTTCGTCTTCGGCTTGTGCCCTTTTGATCCGCGTAGTCAAGCTATCAGCAAAGTTGAAATTTATAGTCATGCAGCGACTCAAAGCATCTACATGCTTCATCCTGTGTCCTGGTCGATGTTCTATCGTGTATGAGTATTCCTCCAGAGCTAAGGCCCATCTAGCGACTCTCGGTGATAAGTCTTTTTTGCTCATAGTCTTCTGGAAGGCTGCACAATCAGTAACGATTTTAAAATCTATTCCCAGTAAATAGACTCTAAATTTCCTCAATGCTTTTATAACGGCCAAAACTTCGAGCTCATAGCTACTGTACTTTTCCTCTTGCGTCGTTGTTTTCTTACTCATATAAGAGATTGGATGTAGCTTTTCGTCGTCCGGAAATTTCTGTAATAATACAGCTCCATAGCCATACTTACTTGCATCTGTATGCAATTCGGTTTCGTACTTCTGATTGTAAATCTTCAACACAGGGTCAGATGATAGACTATCCTTCAGTTTTTGAAAAGCTTCTCTTTGCTCAGCACCAAATCGGAATTCTGTATCATCTCTGAGTAGATCGCTCATTGGTTTCGCGATTGTACTGTAATCTGGGATAAACTTTCTAAAATACCCCGTTAGACCTAAAAAACTCTGCACTCCGGTTATATTCTTTGGTTCTCGGAAATTTTGAACAGCCAATGTCTTGCTTGGAGAAGGTTGAATTTGTGCCTCCTGGACTACATATCCCAGGTATTCAACTTTTCTCTTTAGAAATTGACATTTCTCAAAGTTCAATTGTAGACCGTATTCCCTGGCGACGTCTAATACCAACGTAAGTTTGCGTAGAGCCTCTTCATCATCTTTAGCGGGAACAATGATGTCGTCCATATATACAAAGCAAACACCGTCCCTCACTAGTTGCCAAAATACACTATTTATATACCGTTGGAATACTGCAGGAGAATTTGTAAATCCAAACGGTACCTTTAAGAACTGGAACTGTCCTGAATGAGTCACGAATGACGTGTATTTTCTGCTGCTGTCTTCGACGTCCACATGAAAAAATCCGTTTCTGAGGTCCAACGTACTGAAAACTCGGGCGTCCTGCAATTTATCAAGCAAATCGTCGATAAGGGGTAAAGGATAGCGGTCCTTCACGATCTTATTCAGCCTGCGGTAATCAATGCAAACTCTTGATGATCCGTTCTTCTTTTTCACCACGATTACTGCACTGGCATACTCTGATGAACTCGGTTCTATTATTTTGTCATGAATCCAAATTAGCACTTGATTGTCCACCACTTCTTTTTCTCGAGGCGTCGCGGTCCGCAGTGAACTGGCTCTTCATTCTTCACTAAGATCTTCATCTTGACATCAACAGATTTGGTCTTCTCCGGAACATAGTTTGCTATTAAACCTTGAACTTCCTTTTTTATCTCGCTTTTGACCGAATCTCCTATATCCAATTCTTCTTTATTTACGGTCTGGATGCACATGATGTGAGCTTCTAATTTTGGTTTCCGTAGGGTGACACCATTTCTGTTTATGAGCACTTCCGCTTGGTCAAGAAGCTCGTTTCCAATGACCATTTCGAGTTTCATGGTATCTGCTGTAACCACGTATACGTCTGTTGTAAACTGCTCACCATCAACGACGACAGTTGTTGAAAAGTATCCTTGAGGACACACGAAGTTCTTCCCAAATCCGCTCAGGACCATATCCGTTTTGACTAGTTTCGGAGCACTCAGTGAATCGTAAATGTCTTGTCGCAGCAAGCTAACTTGACTTCCACAATCGATGAGCACCTTTACCTTCCGATTAGCTAATTGTACTTCTTTAAATTTGCAATTATTCGCGTTCCTTACAATGGCACTCATGCTTTTCGACTGTCGCGGTTTCCTTTCCTTTGGGCAATCAGCTGAAATGTGACCAAAAGCGTCGCAATTGAAACACCTCTTACCCTTTTCTTTGTGTTTACAGTTGCTCGAAGTATGTCCGGTACCCCCGCAATTGTAGCATCGCTTGTCCGCGTCCTGAGAAGTGCCCTTCGATTTATTACCATCGTCGTTCTTCTTGTCTTTCTCATCTGTATTCTTCGAGTTCCACTTGTGATCATTCTTGTTTGTCTTCTTAGTTTGGACCTTCATCACTGCCATCTCGTAATGTTTCAGCTTGACCTTGAATTCTTTTATGTTGTCTACTCCATATAGCAGAAGTTTCGTTCCTGTATCGTCTTCAATTCCGTCGATTATATATTGTATCAATGATTCGTCATCTATATCACCTCGGCTAGCAATCTCCCTCATGACGAGAAAGTATTCCTGTAAAGATTCTTCTTTTTTCTTCCTTCGTCGATTCAACAACCGATGAATTTCTGCCGTGCTTGTCTTAACATCAAACTCTTCCTTCAAAGCTTTTTTCAGGACGG
>BLKR01013225.1:0-12813 GCA_011170035.1 Teleogryllus occipitalis | reverse complement strand
CAAATTTACAAATAAATAGAAAATAAGATAGAAAATTAAATTACAATTAATGGATACAATTAACATATTTTTAGTTACTGATAGCAGATAAAATTACAACAAAAATGCAACAGGAGGATTAGTAGCAGTTCAAATTAAACATTATAAAATATCAATAAAGAAAGACACATTATATGATTGCAAAAGATAAGGAACATATATCAGATAAAATTGCAAAAATGAAATGCGACGGGGGGGGGGAATTAATACAGATAATATCAGTTCAAATCTCAGATTATAAATATAAATGAAGAAATATACATTCTCATATTGCAAAAGATTTAAAAAAATATATTTTCATATTGTTATTTTGTTTTCATATTGTTTTTTTAATCTTTTGCAATATAAGAATGTACTTGTATATTTCTTCATTTATATTTATAATCTGAAATTTGAACTGATATTATCTGTATTAATTCCCCCCCCCCCCCGTCGCATTTCATTTTTGCAATTTTATCTGCTTCCTTATCTCCCGTTGCTAGAAGATCGGGTTCAATTTTCTCAATTTCTTTTTTGTACTTGATGAAGGTTTTATCATAATTCTGATCACTGGAATTTGATGAAAATAATGTCCCAAAGCTGCTTGCAATATCGCAAGGGTCATGTAAGTTGGTACCATCGGAAGTGTAGAGTGAAGTAATGCTGGTACTTTTGTATTTTGCATTTATGGCGTTGATTCTTTTCCACGCTTCTTTGCTGTTTGTATTGGAATTAATGGATGAAATAAATTCCCTACAACATTTTCTTTTGGCATCTTTTATTATTTTCCTTGCTTTTGCTCTGGCAGATTTGAAACGGATTTTGTTTTCATCAGTATTGTGCCTCTTATAGGTATTAAACAATTGCTTATATTTCTTTACTGCCTCCTCACAGTCATTTGACCACCACGGTAACTTCCTTTTGCCTATTCTGCCAGTAGTTTTCTGAATGGTTTCCTCGGCGGTGGTATTACTATTTCTTCAAATCTATCTAAGTTTACATCTATTTGATTGAAGTCAAAATCATCATTACTGTTTAAATGATTAATTTTTTCTTCAATAATTCGCTGATATAAGCTACAATTTGCCTTCGAAAATGTCCATTGGGGCGCATAAATAACCTCAGTTTCCGGTGCGTCCTCGAAGGTCACGGTGATAGGATAATGGTCGCTGTTGAATAAATCATCGACAACATTCCATTGTAAATATCTAGATTCGGCGTACACATACTTAGATCGATAGTGCTTACATTTCCTGTTGCCACGTTAAAGTATGTAGGTTTATTGTCTTCATTTAATAGAACAAGGTCTTCTTTCTCTGAAAAATCACCAACTATTTTCCCCCTAGTATCCGTTCTTTCTGAGCCCCATTGCGCATTGTGACAATTAAAATCACCTACTAATATCAATGGTTTTTAACTTGTTGAATTAAACTTTCAAGTTCACAGCTACGCAGTTGAAATGACCTTGGAATGTATATATTACACAACATGATGTTCCTAGCTCCTATATTTATCGAGACGACAACCACTTCAAGATCACTTGTTATTTGCACTTCACTACTCACAAACGATTCACGAACATAAATTGTCACACCTCCACTAGCATTCACACATGACGATCTGTTTTTGTAGTAACACTTAAAACCTTTGATATGCTTACAATAGTTAGTTTTGAAATTAGATTCTTGTATACAGAAAATATCAACGTTATTGTCATTTTGAAGTTTCTGGAAGAACTCGTATCGTATCAGGAATCCATTCACGTTCCATTGCAGAATTTTGATTTTCATTCGGCTTCTTCACTTGATGAACATTCGTTCTCCGAGGATGCTCTTGAGGAATCAGAAACTACCGGATCCTTCAACCTTTTCATGATTCTCGTAAAACGAGACTTCATACCTCTGTCCTCTAACAATGGGTATATATCTCTAAGCAATGCAATCAACTTATCAGTTTCCTTAGTATAGTTAAGGGATAATTTTAGAGCATTACTAGTTCCGTATGTATCTTCCAAAAAATCTTTGAGTTGTTCATAATTAAGAACATTGGAGGTTACATCTAATTTTTCTTTAACTGGAGCTAACTGTTCACTAATGTTCTTTTTCTCACTTTTGTTTTCAGAGTTGTTTTCACGGTTGATCTTCTTTTTTGCAGGTTTAGCAAACTCATGTGTTCTTTCTTCCGAACTATTCAGGGTTAGTTCAGATGTTTTATTGAATATGTACAAGTAATCTGCGAGTGTTCTTTTAGTTGTCTTTCCAGTCTCAATTGGGGGAAAATGTTCATCAAAAGTAGAATTATCGTTGTGTTTGTTCTCAATGTTCACGTTTGTTGCTTGTACTAAATCTACATTGCTATTGGAATTAATATAGTCTAAATTTTTAGTTTCTTGCTATATGACCTTCTTCCTTGCAGTGATAACATTTAATAGTGCCATAAGATATATAAACCCAATTTCTCTCTCCTTTATACTCAACTGTTATAGAATCAGGTAATTTGCTTTTTACTTTTCTCATTTAATTTGCTATTTACCTACGAAAACTTAAAATATGTGTGAATTCTTCTTTTCCCAAACCCGCTCGAAGGAAAGACACTTGTGAACTTCGCACTACGTTCAATTTATCAAGTTCATCTTCAATTATAGCATTAGGGATCATTGGATATACATTTGAAAGAACTACTCGCCGCTGCTTACTGACAAATGGTCGCATATTTTGATCATTGCCATCAATATTAATAGTTTTATATTTATCTGTTATTTCATTAACTAGTTGTTTACTGCTAAGAAAGATGCACACTCTGCTGTTCGAGATCTTCGATGCTTATATTATCTTTCGTGGTGAAACAATAGTAACTAAAGCTTCTACATACCTTTCAAGTCATGTGCTATAGTCCTTCCCATCAATTAACAAACCTTGTTCTTACATAGAATTCAGTACGATTTTGTTGCAGATTAGTTTATTAAGTATTTTGTGTACTATGTGATATGGTACTATTTGTAACATAAAAGCAAAAGCATAATAGTATGGTAACAATGTACGAGTTTTTTTTTCACTTTTTTGTGGAATTGTATGACTGACTGGTCTGCTGAAATTAAAGGATCTACGTTGAATTGTAAACCTTATTCTTACTGGACGTTATCTGTAAATGGTACGAACACTGCCGATAACAAGTAAGAATCTGGTAGCAGAGCGTGGTTGCATTCAACGTAATCATCGTAAGAATAATGAGTGATGCGATGGCTTCACCTTTAGCAAGAATAGAATTGCTGACGGAGCGTAACTACGATTTATGGAAAATAAAGGCCAGTGCATTAATTAAATCTAAACATATGTTTGACGAAGTTATAGTTCGAGACGAACCGCGAAAGATTGAAGGTGATGAAGAAAGCATTAAAAATTGGGAAAATTGGTCGAAGAACAATGACGAAGTTATGGGCATTTTAATTTTACTCTCTCGAACGAACAAATTTTGGCGAGTAGAGGAATAAATAATGCGAAAGAACTGTGGGTTTTATTAAAACGAAGGAATTAATAAAAACAAATTAGTTAATTTAAAAATGAAATTAGCAAAATTAGAATTAATGAAGAAAGAATCGGTTGATGATTTTTTAACAAGATCGAGGGGTTTAACATGCGAATTGTAAGAATTAGGTGCTAATATTGATGAAGAATTGATTCAATACATTCTGAATGGGTTGCCAAGAAATTACAACGAAGTAGCAAGTGCACTATTAGCAAATCAACATCTCACATTTGACCACATGCGCGAGAATCTTCTACGTTTCGAAGAAAGGCAGAAGTTATTTAATACCGAAAATGAAAATAATGCGTACAAAGCTAGAGAAACTAAAAAATTAGCATGTGACAATTGCGGAAAATTAGGTCATTTAGCACGGAACTGTTGGCATAGAAAGTATAATAGGGATAATGTTGATAACCGTAAGAATGAATCAAAGGGCGAACTTAATAAAATAAACAAAAAACTTACGGAAGTAGATAAGAATGACATGAATTCTCGAAAATTTAATTCTAAAAAGTATTGGGAAAAAGAACAGGTGTTAGTGGTGAAGGAAAGAAGAAACGAAGATGATGATAGACGAAAGGAAGTGTGATTTCTTGATTCGGGTTGCACGACACTCATGACGTCGGAAAATGATTTTCTGCAGGATCGGATCAGTGCGAAGATAGAAATTGAGACAGCAGAAACTGGGAGAAAAATATATTCAGATTTCGTCGGAAAAGTTAAGGGATATTGTAGAAATGATTTGGGGAATATGTCTAAAATCATCATGGAAAGGGTTTTACATGATCCACATTTGAATACTAATTTACTGTCAGCGGCAAGTATGGTAAAGAGAAACAAGAAAATCGTACTTGACAAAAAGGGTGTGAGAATATATGACACTTTCAATGAACTCGTAGCGAATGGAACGTTTGATGGAAACAATTTTATATTTGAGATGACTGTAGAAGATGTAAATAATTTTAGTGACAATGTAGGAAATAATGGTTCGAAATCTGCGGACGTATTGTATTTAAAATGTGAAAAAGTCGTGAATTTGTGGCATAGGCGATTTTGTCATCTTAATCACAGTTATCTTGAAGAATTATGGAGGAAACAGATGGTTAGGGGATTGAATAATATCGAGGTCGAAAAAGGTGATTGTGAAGCATGTACACTTGGAAAATTTACTAGAGCTTCACACAAGAGTATTCATGGGGGGACCACGAATCAAATGTTGGAGAGTCTGCATGGAGATCTGCTTCGTCCAATGTCTGTTAAAACAATAGGAGGTTACAGATATATTTTGACTATTGTGGATGAGTACAGCAGACGGTATTTTATTGAATTATTAAAACTTAAATCGGATTGCGCAGATAAGATTAAATAATTTATAACAAGACGGGAGACAGAAACGGGTTTCAAAGTAAAAAACGTGAGATCTGACAACGGAGGAGAATTCACAGGAACAGAATTAATTAATTTCTACAAAAATAAGGGTATAAAGTTCGAAAGAACAACACCATACAGTCCTCAGAGCAATGGGATTGCTGAAAGAGCAAATCGTACCATTTTAGACATGACCAGGACGATACTGATAGATTCAGGGCTGCCAGTAAATTTTTGGGGAGAAGCTGCACAAACAGCGGTGTATGTTCGTAATATTACACCAACTTCACATGACAAAGAGAAAGTTCCATTGGAAATTTGGTCAGGGCGAAAACCAAACGTACAACATTTGCGAATATTTGGTGCAAAGGCTTATTATGGGAACGTTGATCCTGGAAAAAAATAAACTGAGTCCAAGAAGTAAACCCGGTATCTTCGTGGGATACGCAAAGAACAGAAGAGCCTATAGAAGTTTTGACCCAGAACATAACTGTATTATTGAAACAAGAGATGTTCATTTTTTGGAACATACTATGGGTAGTAAGGACACACGAGAAATAAATAAAGATAAATTGCGGGAATTTGATTATGACCGTATAACAAATTCCCAAGTAAACGAAGAAGTGGTTGATTCCAATAGCGATGCTTTTGTACAAGTGGAAGTTGGAATGACGTCGAACAACTCTGTTCGAAATGAAACGAACGGAAGAGAACAAATGTACGATGATTTGACAGTTGAACCTGAAACTCAAGATATACAAAATGAAGTGAGTAATACAAATGAATTACGACGTTCGTCCAGATTAAGAAATCCTGTTATTAGGTATCAAGCGGCTGCCAGAATTGCTGATAGCGAATTTGAAGAAAAATTACCAAAGACCTATTATGAAGCGATGAATTGTACGGAAAATTCTGATTGGAAGAGAGCAATCGAAAAAGAATTAGAATGTTTACAACGTTACGAGACGTGGGATGTGATGGACAGAGATCAAATAGGAAATATAAAGATATTGAGAAACAAATGGATTTTCACAAAGAAAATCAATCAAGAAAATGTTCAATATAAAGCACGTTTAGTAGTCGATGGATCAAAACAAGAATGCGGAGTTGATTATGAAAATGCCTACAGTCCGGTTATGAAATATGAAACACTAAGAGTACTGTTGTCTATTGCAGCTACTAATGACTTTGTGATAAAACACGTAGACGTAGAAACGGTCTATCTCAACGGGACATTGGAGAGAGATGTATATATGCAACCCCCACAAGGATTACATATTGCAAAAACTAAAGTACTGAAATTAAATAAAAGTTTATATGAGCTTCCAGAGGCAGGCAGATGCTGGTATTTTAAGTTGTGTAATATATTGAAAGATTGTGGAATGGTACCGTGTAAGTGCGATCCATGTGTTTTTAAAAAGGGGAAAGATGAAGATTTTTTGGTAATTATTTTTTACGTTGACGACTGCTTGGTTATTGGAAAGAAGATGAATATAGTCGATGAATTGATTAATCAATTAAAACGTTATATCACCATTAAAGAAATTAGTGATCAGAATCAAGTGACGTTTTTGGGGATTCGAATAATTAAAGATGAAGGTTTTACACTCGATCAAGAACATTTCATAAAGGAAATGTTAAACAAATTTAAAATGAATGATTGTCACCCAGTGAGCACTCCAGGAGCTCAAAGTGTAAATCTTTATGAATTTGAAAATTTTGAAAAGATCAACCCGCAAATGTATCAAGAAATGTTAGGTAATATAGGGTACCTGGTGACTGCGACCAGACCGGATCTCGCATTTACGTATAGCAAACTTTCTCGATTTTCAACTGATCCGCGAATCAATCACTTGCAAGCACTTAAACGCTTATTCAGATTTTTGCAAGGTACAAAGAATGTCAAACTAAGGATTAATAAGGATCGTGGTTGGTTGACAATATTCACAGACGCGAGCTGGTGTGTGACAAAAGATAGTAAATCTTTCGCAGGATACAATGTCAAAATCGGAAGCAACTTAATAAGTTGGAAGAGCAAGAAGGAAAAATTGGTAGCACTATCCTCAATGGAATCAGAATTTATAACGTTATGTGATTCTATATGTGAAGGAAAATGGTTAAAGGAATTAATTAGTGAAATTGGCTTCGACAAAGTTATCAAGAAGCCGATGAGCGTATATACTGACAGCAAGTCAATAATAGATTGGAGTAAAGGGTTCAAAATAACAGCAAGAAATAAGTACATGATGCCAAAGATTAATTTTGTAAGAGAAGATATAGAATCTGGAGAAACGGATTTAATCTATTGTCAATCGCAAAATCTAGACGCAGATATGTTAACAAAAGATGTGGATAAAAATACATTTAACATATGAAGTCTATGGAAATAACGGAATTTCGTGTTAACGGCGTACTCACACGAGAGGGGGGAATTGTTGCAGATTAGTTTATTAAGTATTTTGTGTACTATGTGATATGGTACTATTTGTAACATAAAAGCAAAAGCACAATAGTATGGTAACAATGTACGAGTTTTTTTCACTTTTTTGTGGAATTGTATGACTGACTGGTCTGCTGAAATAAAAGGATCTACGTTGAATTGTAAACCTTATTCTTACTGGACGTTATCCGTAAATGGTACGAAAACTGCGGATAACAAGTAAGAGATTTTACTCCAGTTAGTGCGACCTGAGGCGGGTTGGCTCCTGTAGTCAGAGGCCTTCCCTTCAGCCGGTGCTTCATGCCGATGCGAGGTCATTTCACGTCTTATACCCCCGTAGGGGAGGAAAATAAAACAGTTTTACACTACAACTGCAGTATTTGCTGTTCACTAAAATGTCCACTAGTAACACTCAAACTAAAGAAAATCACACGCTCTCCACGTACAACGAATACTGTCACTGCGTACAGCACGATGTTGGCTCGACCGCTGCCTGTGACGGACTGCATATTGGATAGTGTTGTCGAAGAAAGGTTAATTTCTTTGAGAAGGAAGACTGGATCGCCGTAAAGTGACGGAGGGGGTGGGTGGATCAGTGCAGCGCGAGAAGCAAGTCGGCTCAACTTACTTATTTCTTCCCAAAATAAATTAGAAAACAAGTAGTACTAGAAAATATGTGTCATTCTGTAGCACCTCTAGTTTTGCTTTCTTTGTAAAAGCAATATTGCATGTTAAAGCATGTTACAAGAAATAAAACATTTCTTGTTCTCATATCTCGCAAAAGGCATGGAGTACAAAAAATTAACTGAATCTGCTTCAACTATATTTATATCAGAACACAGTTTTTGGAAGTAGGTTTCACTTATATTCTGATCATTCATCACTTATATTCTGACAATTCAGAATCTAAGATCACATATCCAGAATTTCTTCCACCATGTCCTCAATTATTAAGAAAAATATTTTCATTATTGTCTGTTTAGTCATGTGAGCATTTTTTTTATATACATTGATGCCAAACTAAATTGAAGGTGGTTAACACGTACAAATGATCCTCGTTTCTCGAACTTGTCCTTGAACCATGATACTGCCTATTATTCTTGACATTCCACCAACTGGAGAAGGTTTGCATATGAATGTACAAGTATTTATGTAGTTAGAATGCAATAAAAGTATACTTTGAAACAATCTTTTCAAAAAATATTTATATGTGTAATGTTGTAACTACAATTTAGTCTGTTGCAGGTTTAATTAATAGCATGATAAAAAACAAAGAGTATTTGAAATTAAGAATTTATTGCATTTCAATTTTCATCCCTGACTTAATTCATACGCATACGTATTCCCATGTTTTTCACACGATTTGTATAAATTCTTGTAAAAATATTTTTAATGACGGTATTAGAACAATGTAAGTCACTCGTGAAAACTATCCCTAACTTCCAACTACATACACTGAACTCTCACTTTGACACTCCCACAACAGTTCACACTCCAGTCCATGTGGTTGGTGGAAGAATTCATTTCACCGAGTAATATCACTAGAGGACCGATTTAATGACCTAAAACATTGTCAAAAATGGTCAATAAAATGCTTCTGAAATGTTTAAAAATAAGTCATGCCTTGAAAGGAAAGAAAAATGACCAACCAAATGTGACCAATTCAGATGAAGAACTGAAGCAGTTGGATACGTTACAAAAGTAATTGCGGCCAGACGGGTGACCCTAAATATCCGACCTATGTTGGAATTCTGAACGGCGACGCCATATACTTTTGTTCTTCGCCAACTCGCTCTGGGCCGGAAGAGAAGGCTCAGAGCCTCAGCTGATGTCACTACAGAACCTCTGACCGGGAGGTCCTAGGGTCGAGTCACGACGATCTTCGACACTAGCTTGTCAGCTAGGTCGAATTCAGTCACTGTCTGGAGGAGAATTCTAAAGGCCGGTTACTCTGATCGGTAGTTTTGTGGAGTTTATCCGATCAACACCAGGCGAACGCCGGAGTAGTACCCTAACAAACGAGCCACGAACCGCGCGCGATCTTTCCTTCCTCTTCCTTGACCTGTGCTCACCCCTTACACCCAACAATATCAAACGTTCTTGAAATGGTCGCCGGGAAGCAGATCGAACATCACCATCAAAATTTCAGTTTTTTTTAAATACAAACTAGTCAGATTTTAGACCCAGTAAAATCACAGGAACTGCGCTTCTTAGTGTGACTGAAAACGCCAGAGATACAATGAACAACAGTAAAATCACAATTCTTGTCTCGTTTTAACAAGGCATTCGATTCGGTCGACCACGATATTTTGTTAGCAAATTTAAAAAAAACATTGGATGTGCCTCATCCACACTCAAATGGTTCTCCAGCTTTATATCGGAGCGGCAACAAAAAGTTGTTTACGGTGACAGTGTGTCGGGTATCTTGTCACTAGCACGCGGCGTCGCACAGGGCTGAGTGTTAGCACCCCTTGCTTTCCTAATTTATGTTAATGATATAGACAAACCAATAAAAAATTTAAATGATCTTGACTGTCCGGGTGACGCCGCGTCGAAGGCTGTGTTGCCGACGTTTCGATCATCTTGTCGTGGTCTTCCTCAGGGCTGGTCTGCGCTGGAGAGTTGTGTTTGTTTTAGTTTTAACAGCCTGCTCCGGGGAGGAGCTCTTCCGTTTTGTTTTGGAAGATAGTTTTTTTATGTTTTTGCGGGCCACCTGATGATTGTCTCATTGTTGGGCACCCGCGGGGATAAGCACTCACTATGCACTATTTCACTTGTTTTAGGATTTTTATTTCTGCTTGTTTTATTTTTACTGCTTCCTTTGTTCTTTGGTGTGTTTTGTCATTCGCGTTTTGCACACGCTACCGGTCTTGTTTTTTATTTTGTTTTTATTTATTATTTTATACAGACTAACAGACTTACAGACTATAGACGTAAACAGATTTATACTTATTAATACACTAATAGACTAACAGACTTACAGACTAAAGACTTATGTACAAACTATGGATTTGTAAGTATTATAACTGTGAATGAAAGAATGTAAGTCCACAATACACAATGCAATTTCACAATACAGATACATAAATATAATACAAATACATGGACAGCATACAAATAATAAAATACAGAACAACACAGTGGAAACACAATTCTCATGTGTGTAAACATAAAACAAATAAGGCACTAAGAAGCGAACGTCAAATTTAACTAGGACAGTAAATTAAACACTAACAATTTTAGACAAGAATTAAACAAGAATTAAATAAGAACGGTAATTTGAGAAAACAGTTGTTAATTTGACCAGAATTCAACAAGAACGGTATTAATTAAGTAAGAACAGTAGTTTGGACAAGAGAAATTAAGCAAGAGCAGTAAAAACATTTAAGAATCGTACTACTGGGAGCTGCTCCTCGCCCGCGTCACAGGTTTTTGTAGGAGCGAGAGGTTTGAAAAGTGTGTTTTTGTGTGGGTGTTTTCAGGGAGGTTTGAAAAAGAAGATGTCGGAGGGGATTTTCTTGGATTTGTGGCGTACCTGTTTTGATATGTATTGGATGTGTGGGCGAAAGAGGGGGTGCGTATCTATGTTTGTGAATATTGATTTTATTATTTCCGTGACGAGCGTGTGGATTGCGGAGGAGATGGTTTTGGTATTGTGTGAGAGAAGAATATTTGCGTAGGCGTCACCTGGAGATAGTTTTAAATCTACTTTAATAAAATAATTTGCTGCCCGAACGAGGTGATCGTTGGTCGATTCGGGCGTTCTGGCCATACCTCGTACGCGTAGAGCCACGCACTTCTTACGCATGCGAGGGAGATGTGAATTTTCATTTTTTCTTTAAGACAGCGGCTTCTAAATAGTGGCAGCAGGGAGGTGATCCGCCACGTCATTTTCTTCCGCGCCTCTTCTATATGAGCTTTCCAGGTGAGCCTACTGTCGAAGGTAACGCTTAGATAAGTGACAGTGTTTCGCCACGGAAGAGTGTGAGCCTCTAGTCGGGTGGGAGCGATAGTATGCGTCTTGTGTGTGAATATTATGGCCTGGCATTTCTGTACATTTAGAGTGAGGCCGTCTTCCGCACTCCAATTCGAATGCGCAGTTGCGGCACGCTGAATTCGGTTGAAAGCAAAGTTTATCCGGCTGTCTTTCAAAGCGTATACTAGGTCGTCAGCATATATGAAATCGCTTACTCCAGCAATGGTAGGCATGTCATTAATGAAAGAGAGAAAAGAAAAAGCGAGAAAACGGCGACCTGGGGGACACCGGCTTGAATAGGGGGAGATGAAGAGATGAACATTTGATATCTGATTGAAAAGGAGCGATGAAGAAGCGAGTGATTAAATTTTGTATGTAAGATGGAATGTTAGATCGTAGATTTTGAAGAAGTAGTGGATGATGAACTGTGTCAAATGCAAAGGAGAAGTCAAAGAAGAGAGCAGGAAGAGAACAGTGGCGATTTAGATTGGAAGAGGCGAAAAAAGCGAAGCGTAGCGCCTGCATCGCGGAGGGGCGTTGTTTGCGAAAACCGAATTGTGCCTTCCTAATAATACCTCTCATATCGAGGTCCCGTAGGATTCTCTTCTGTGAGAATGATTTCCTCAAAGAAGTTTCCGAGTTTCTTACATAGAAGGATCTTTGAGAGAGGTGATTTTGCAATAGGGTGTATAGGTGGGTCGGGATGTGGGGGTGGAGCTTCGTTAATAGAATGTTGTGTGCAACGGTGTCGTAGGCATGGGAAAGGTCGGTGAAGATGGCGGGAGATTTCCTTTTATTGACGGAGTGAGGTGGCTATGGATATGGTGAGGTTGAGGGATTGGAGGGCCGTGGAGCGACCCTCTCTGAAACCAAACTGGACGGGACGGATGATGGTGTTTAGGATTGAGCTGAGTCTGAGCAGGATAATTGTTTCAAGGATTTTTTCCAAAAATGGGGAGGAGGCTGATTGGGCGATAGTTGGAGGGGAGCTGATGGTCTTTGCTGGATTTATACGGCATAGTAACACGGGCCGTTTTCCAGGAGATTGGGAAGTAAGATAAAGAAAAACAGGAGTTATAGATTTTGGTTAGGAGGTCTATTGCATTTTTGGTGTTTTATTTGAAATGGGAGGATTCCGTAGGGGACTGGCGCTTTATTTGCATTTATGGTTTTGAGGATTTAGGTTATTTCTTGGTTGTTGGTGTAGGGGTGTCTGGCATTTAATGCCGGGTGTGGGGTTTTGAGATACTGAAGAAGGAGTTTAGTTTAGGAGGGATAGAGAGGTTTTTCGGAAGGAAGTGCATGGCCAGGGTTTGGGCGAGGATGTCGGTTATTATTTGGAGGTCAAAGGTGAGGTTATTAGATTGGATAAGGAGGATTGACATTTTTGTAGGAAGCGCTTTGACTGTTGGTTGGGGTTGCCTTTGTCGTCTATTAGGTCGTCGAACTCTTGTCTTTTATGGCGTAGTAATGTATGTATCTGTCT
>BLKR01013224.1:0-12817 GCA_011170035.1 Teleogryllus occipitalis | reverse complement strand
AATTAAAGCAAGCCGTGCTACTACGGCATGCGCTTATTATTTGTAACGGTTACGAAATATTACAATATTGCAGATTGTAGAAACTAAAACTACTACTGTTTTCAGCCTTCTCGTAAATACTCTCTTCAGTAAAAGAAGTGCGGGGCATTTGAATATGCAATTTTTGAAGATCAACAATTTTCGAAAGTTCACAGCTTTAAATGAATTTCACATTTACACAGTATTTATAAGACCACTTTACTCTACTCGAGGGCAATAATTTAAGAAAAAACTGAGAATGGCGAAAATCCCACCTCGGCCTTCCGATTGGAGCGTTAGTCTGAGCATCATCCACTCACCCAATGAACAGCTGAAGAACAATCGGGTAGTCACGAAAACAATCGGGTATCAGAAGTTGTCACACATGGCAAAGTTCCCACGGTTTAATTTTAAATGTCTTCAAAACTATACAAAATAGTCTTCTGGGGTAACTTGGGGGCAATTCTAATCTCTCAATGTAGATGTCGCAATGGCAAATATAATTTAAATAGTGAGGTCGTACCAAGTCATGGCGCCAGGGTAAGCCTCAATTTACTAATTAATGTGATGCACAAAGTTCTTCGCATAATTGTCCCGACTTTTTCTACACACCATATATACACCTACCATCACTTATAAGTTTCATGTAAACATTGCGAAACTTTTAGTACTGGTACATCTAAGGATACATCTGAGAATCGTGAAAAAAGTTTGCTTTGATGAGTACACTCTTATTTAATGTGATAGCTATGGATGATAATGTATGCAATTAAATCAGTTTCTTAGTACTAGTGACTTCCAACTGAACTGTTTGATATTTGTGAGAAAACTTCAAGATTGAATTTCATATTAGTTACAGATATACAAGGCAAACTGACTCCATCAATAGAATAAACATTGATGACTTGGCTAGTCTAAATCCTTCACGTGAGAATGTACTATTTTATACAACACTAGTTTTGTTTGTACAATTTGCAAATTTTGAAAATTCAGAGAGTTCAAAGAAAAATAAATCCTAGCCATTTTTATACGCGTTCTATTCTTCATTAAAACTAGAAATGTTACCGCACAAACCTTTTCGTGTCATTTCTATCTTTTGCAATGTTTGAAAATACAGAATGTTCAACGAAAATGAGACCACCATTCTTTAATGCATCCCTCGTTATATCCAAAAATTCTTTTAAATTTGGAGCTGTTGTTCAGGAATATTTTTTATTTTCTCGACATTCGAAGTTCTCCATAAAATTTATGTAAAATTTATTTAATCGTGTGCAGGAAAACTACGAATTTTCGAAAGATAAACGCTTATTGCCGGGCCCTCGTGACGAAAATGTGGATATCTCCTGTTGCTAAATTTAGGAAATAAATCCTCTAACACGTGGTGTAGCCAGAATCCATGATTTGTGGACGCTTGATACCGAAAAATCGACTGACAGCAAAACGTCTGTCTGTCTGTCTGTCTGTTGTCAACGCTAGCGCCTAAACCGTTCTGGCGATTTTCTTCAAAACTGATATTTCCCAATCAATCTGAATGAACTCATAGCTTTGGGAGTTTCAAAGGTATATTTCGTATTTTGAGGGTACATCACATGAAGCCTCATAAACAATTTGAAAATTTTCTCAAAACAAAATCTGTTCTAAAAAATAAGATATTTAAACGAAATCTGGTAAAATATTTGATAAAACAAGTAGTTTTTGCGTAATTTGTGCTTGAAATAAATGCAATTTATAAAAAATACATTTTCTCAAAAACTACTCCAAAATTCTAGCCGAAAAAATGTTTGAACTTTTGCAATTTTCGGAAATTCCGAGATTTCAACAAAAACACGAACTGTGTCATTATGTTAAGCGTTCTCTACGTTATCCGAGGACAAAGTTTAAATAAAAATAGGGGTGCCATTTTAGGAAAAATTTTGAAAAGACTTCATGTTAAGTACCGCGAAAAATCAAAATATCAGTTTCAAACTGGCAGGGTCGTTTAGATCAATCGACGAATAACAATTTTGGAGAAAATCTTTTAGGCGCAAGCTTTGACCATACACAGACAGATAGACGACACGAACGGAAAGACGAGCAGAGAGACGTTTCGCTGTCAACCGTTTTCTCAGTATCAAGAATCCTCAAAATTTGGATTCTAACAACACTAAGCGTTTCAGGAAGTTATTTACTACACATAAGATTTATCCACTTTTTCGTTATCAGGCTCTGGCGATAAGAGTTTTTCTGTCGAAAAATTGCCGTTCTTTCGGCACACGATTACTATATTTGATATAAAACTATTTTACATAATTACAAAATTGCGTACTTTAAAAAATTACGTACTTTACGAAATTAAAATATGTTTGAAATTGAGAGGGTCTCGAGTTCCTTTTAAATCGATCGAGGAATATAAATTTGAGAGAAAATCAGCTGAATGGTTTTGGCTCGAGAGTTGACCGCAGAAGGGAGGGAGGACGAAATGGACGGACGTTTCGCCGTCAATCGATTATTCAGTGTCAAGGACCTCGCATGGATTCTTACTACACAACGCGCTGGTGGAAGTAATTGACTGTATATAGGAACAAGATTTATCCACTTTTTCGTTACCAAGGTCCGGCAATAAGGCTTTTTCAGAGGAAAATTCACCGTTTTCCAGAGCGCGATTATAGTACTTTTTACATTCTGACGAAGAAGGGACGAGAACGTAAAAAGTTCGATTTGCTTGGGCTATCGAGCTCAATGACGGATTTGTGTGTGTGTGTGTGTGTGTGTGCGTGTGCGTGTGCGTGTGCGTGTGCGAGAGAGAGAGAGAGAGAGAGAGAGAGAGAGAGAGAGAGAGAGTGAGAGAGAGAGTTTCAGTTTTGAACAAACATCATTTAAAATTTCTTTTTAGAATTAATAATTTTTTAATCTCCATAGATTGTTCATTTATTCAAAGAGAAATATTGGCCCCTGAGTTAAGGATTAAATTGTTTCCCAATTGTAAACTCGCTTTAGTATGCTTCACTTTATTTAATAACATTTATTCCCGTGAAAGCTCGTCGTTAAATGGGTTAGATTACAATGCCAGGCCCATTTGATTTGAATATTTTTCATCGTGATTTGCTCGTTAACTTCAGGCGCAGATGTTTCATTTCGCTCCACACTCTCCCCTTCTTCTTCCCGATCTTTTCGTGGTTAGTCCACATCTGCGTGTCATTATCGGAAATTTCCTTTTCAATTTGGAAATAAAACTCTACAAGGCTGTGAAGAAATATGATGCTGGCGAAGCGTTGTGTGAATTACATTGACAGAATGCATAATGATCAAATTCTTAGAATAGTAAAGGACACCAGATATTTTCTCGAGTACAGAATAGGTGTAAGTTC
Organism: Teleogryllus occipitalis; assembly: GCA_011170035.1. NCBI lineage: Eukaryota > Metazoa > Arthropoda > Insecta > Orthoptera > Gryllidae > Teleogryllus > Teleogryllus occipitalis. Next base: position 9,452 of record BLKR01013224.1, on the reverse strand, counting down.
GTATTTCGATACACATTCAGAATTATTGCAAATTCAGTCAGCTTTCATATAGCTCGCTGTGCACTTCGAGCTTCCGACTGAATTGCATTCCCGTCTTCAGATATGGCTTAATATTCAGTCATCCTATAGTTCCCACATTTTCAAATACAGAAACTAGTGGTGCTATAATGGCGCATATATTCTCTCATGATTTGTAACGGCTAAGCAATATTATTGTGACCTCTACTCAGGTTGGGTGTGAAATGTTCATGGATTCGGGGCTCTCCCTTTTGAAGATTTTGTAAAAAAAAAATAACACAAAGTCGTAGTCGCAGAACATTTATAATTGGATGTTTCCTTGAGCATTTACCAAGATACAGAATGTCATTCCATAAACACCCATAACAAAAAGAACAAACATTGTACAATATTAAAAAAACAAAAAATAACCCAAGAAAAAACATGTTTTCCTCAAATATAAACAAAACTTTGTTTTGTTCTGGAGACAATCATTTTATCCATTTACTAGTTTTCTTATGACTAAAGCAAGAATTGAACATAAGCACTAATCAGACTTCAAAAAGTAAAGAATGAGACATGATAGTGATGTAATGTTTAATCGATATTATCACATTCCTTATTGCACTATCAAACTGGTGCTTAAGCATTAAAAACACAAATTGAATTATTATTTTTTTTTAAGTGAAGCACTCATTGCAGGTTATTTTTCTCTTAAATGACCCTTTAAGTACATCTCACCTCGAAGTCAAAAAAATGAAGCAAGTGACTGTCTCTTCTTCAGAACACTGTTCAGTCTCCGTGTCAACACCACAAAGCCATTTAAACTAGAAAATAAACTACAAATGACAAGCATATGTTATCACCTCAGAGATCAACATGAACCTATTCTTAAAATTACAAGTGTTTAAATGTTGTGCTGAAATAAATGTAGAAATGTAATACATTCTGACTCTTTTATCATACTAAAGCTTCTACATGATCAGTACAAGATGATAAATCATTTAGTCTTGTACACTTTAAGAGAATGATACAAGCAAAGATGAAGCATAAATATGAATGTCTCATAACATATCATTCTTAATTTTAATCAATGCATAATTTGCAATACATCAAAGTAACATAATAAATATAATAACATTCTGTTTTAACCTTGTTTTATTCGGAAGAAAATGGTATGCACCACGATTCGTCCAACAAGACTGTCCTACCCCGAGCTTTCAAATTGGGAAGGCTGCGCACACTTTGTTGCAGATCACCTGGTCTACGTGCCATTGCACAAGCCAACTCGGTTTGTAAGTGCCAGCATCTGCGTATCAAAAATAAACAATAGCCTCTATTGTAGTGACTATTACATCAGCACTGACATAAGCTTCTTGCCAATCTGTCTTCTTTTAAACATCTCTATTGAATGTTTATAGTTTCAATTTAACAGAAGCTGTGTCTTTCCAACACAGTATATTCTATCAACAGAAGCACTGATCACAATCTATAATGTATAAACAAAACGTACAGTACAAATACCTCTTTTCTCAAGATAACTCCACGACTTCTGAACAACGACAAAAATCTCTCGCCTCCCTCCTGCCCCCGCGACGTCACAACGGACGGTAGGGAGACCCCCCTACCTCCTCTACACCCCTCTTGCTGGAGAAGTCGTCGTCGTCGTCGTCGTCGTCGTCGTCGTCGTCGCGGCGGCGGCGGCGGCGGCGGCGAATTCGTATGTCGAATAATTTGAATGGTCACATTATATTACAAGCACCTGCGAAAGTGCTTCCAATGAACATTTTCTCCGCGCTGAAATTCGAACACAAGACATCCTTCAAGACATCAAGAGTTTTAAAGTACAGATTTCATTAAGGAAAAAGGTTTATCTTTATTACTGTGGTTTTTGCAATCTTCATTTTTGTTCGCAATCTTCAAAAATACATATCTCCCGAAAAAAGGGACTACGGCAATTTCTTGAGCGACCTTTTGTCTATACGTGGGGGAAATTCGAAGCTATTTAAAAAAAATTGTTAAAATATTGTCCATATTTCCCGAACAATTACGCGGAAATCACTCATATTTTCGAAAAATATTACATTAACATAATTCAAGATCTCTGAATTTTCAAAAATTGCAAAAGTTCGTAATACACTCCTACTTTTTTTCTACACTTGCAATACCAATTGAAGAAATACCATGTACATTTTTTCAAAAATGAGTTTACTTTTTGCGTAATTAGAGATGAGGGAACTATTTTTTTATATTCGACATCTATAGTAGAAGAGAAAACAAATAGTTCCCCCATCTCTCCGCCGCATTCATACCCTGCCCCTCTCCTTCCTTGTCTTAAATTCCCCCTGGCTCTCATTGACAGATCACCTTATTCTTTACATTATGTGTTTTCAAAATATGATTATAAACTTTTTTGTCCATGACATCGATTAACCGTAAGTTCCCCCCCCCCGATCGATGACTTAAGAGTCCCAACGCATTACGGCAAGGCGCTCTTCCCTCGCGTCCAACCTTTTCTTCTGGGTCATTCCATACAAAAAAGTAGATTTTATGATATGACTTCTTCAAGCTTGAAAATATTTTGGGACATTGTTGTCCATGATGCCTACATCATCGTCGTACAACATTAATTTTTTTAACTGAAGGTTCGTCAACAATCTATATACTTAAAAAAATAAGGTTTATTTATTTATTTTACGTCAAAAAAAAACAGTTTAAAACTGCGTATGACGTGCAATGGGGAAAAGTGAAATGTGTGCACATTTTCAAAATTCTGTGATCCCTACACGAAGTCATATACTACTTAAATTTTGAATTTTGAAAGGGAGAAAAAAAAACAAAAAAAACTCCCATGTAATAAAATCTATTTTCAAGGATAAATAAGCTATACATTTCGGCTCTTATTACTTCCTGCCGCGACAACATGGAAACGATAATTTGAATAATTGTATTTCCCACTGAATTCTAGAAGACGTGCACAGAAAATGAAGTTACATTTATGTCCAGAAGCAAAACAAGGGGCCATCTCAGCATTTGCTCAATGGATCAGGGAAACTGGACGAAAACCTGATCGAGATGGGGTCATTGACCCGGAAGCTGTGTTACAATAGTTGTTACAGGTTGTTTATACTCATTTATACAGTTCAAATGGTAATTAATGCATTATGTATCATTGTTAAAATTAATGTTACTTTTCTTGTGATGCTCAGTATAGTCTCTAATTGTATAGAAACAGTTATTCAGCAGAAACGATTTCACTCGGGATTTAAACTTTTCTATTGAATTTAATCGTTTAATGTCATCTGGCAAAGTGTTGTAAAATAATGTACATGTATTGTATGTGAATTTTTTGTAATGAACTGTTGATACTGTCACCTGATGAATATGATTTCTACGTCGAGTGTTATAGTAATAGACTTCGGCATTTTCTGAAAATATATTCCCGCCCTTAAGCAAGTCATTTTTACAAAAACCACTGATTCGTAAATAAAAAGACACGGTAATGGTAGAATTCCTAGATTAATGAAGAGAGGCTTACAAGAATCACGTGGGTGGGATTTGGTTATTATTCGTACAATTCGTTTTTGTAATCTAAAAGTCTGGGAGCTATAAGATGTATTTCCCAGAATATTATGCCATATCTCAGGCGGGAATGAACATTCGCGAAGTATACACAACGAGCAGTATGAAGGCTGACTGAATTTGCAAGAATTCTGAACGCGTAGCATAATGTACTTAATTTTGTGTTCAATTGATTTAAATGGACGTTCCATTTAAGGTTTGACTGAATTGAGACACCTAAAAATGTTGTTGCCTTAACATCAGTCAATAGTACACTGTTCATTTTCAATGGAGCACAGAATTGTTTATTTGAAATGGAAAACTGCATTAAAACCGTTTTCTTTTCGTTTACTATTAATTTGTTATTTCGGAACCAATTTGAAACATCTGATATTGTACTATTTACGGTTTCTTTATTGCAAAGGATGTTCGTATCATCCGCAAAGAGAACCGTTCTTCCGTTTCGAATCGTCGAGGACATATCGTTTACGTAAAGTAGGAACAGAATAGGGCCTAAAATCGATCCTTGAGGAACTCCACATGCAACGGGCAAAGAGTCGGAAAGGTGCGTACGTAAAGTTCCATCGTTCCAGTAAGGTATTTCAACTTTCTGAGATCGTTGTTGGGTACAGTACTGGAAACGCCTCCAGTCGATCGCGGCCGTCTGCGGCTAAGTTCAGCTTTTGCACGGCTTGGACAGCCCTTGTCATGACGAAACGTCGCAGGCGGAGCCTCACAAACCATTGTAGCCAATCTCAACGCAGGGGGGGAGTGCCTAACAAAATTACGTCGTACAAAATGGCGGGCGCCGCCAGTTCAGATGTGGAAGTATTTTCAAATGAAAAATACATGAAAGAAACACTTCAATGAACATGAAAGTAAATTTATTGGAATATATATGAACTCATAGCACTTAACCACTGTTAACACAATTCTTTTTGAAGAAATTACATTGATATCAGATAAAATAACACTAATTTTAGAACAATTGCGTTCTTATAGATATTTAAATTCCAATATTCTTGTCCAAACGCAATTTATGAACTTTATCAAATGACCAGTTTACTACAGAATTTTGCGATAAGAAAAACGATTATAATTGCATATTTTCAATTGTTCATGTGTATATTACATTTGCAAAAATGCAAAATACTGTCTTTCTCGAATCATTAGGACTTCTAGGGAATCATTTCAATAAAAGAAAGTAAAATTCTAAGACCACCTGTATATTTATCATTAAAGTAACAATTAAACTAGATATTAAACAATTAATTTGCATCTCATGTCAAAATTGTTATTTTGCTATCATCAAATCAGGGACAATATTGGGACACTCCCCGGCAGGAATAGCGCACATTTCGGAATTGTTTATAAAAGTGTTAATTGTTGCAAAATTGTTAATTCGAAGTTTTGGTTCTGGGACATCAGAAAACCCTTCCACTTTAAAATTGCAAAATTTGGAAATTGTTTATAAATTTTTAAACTTTACAAAAAAACGTATTGCTCTTTTAAAATTGCCTTTAAACGAGATGTAAAATTCCGCAATCCGATTAGCACTTTCTTTCGTTTTCGAGATACGTAATTGTTTATAAGAAATTAGCATGTCATGACAACTATTTTTTGGCAGTTCCCACGTTAAGCTTTTCTATAAGCCGTTTTGCAACGGCTTGCTTAGTTTCTCCGGCAAATACATTTGAAGTTCCTAACGGGGGTGGAGGGGACAAGCGGCCACAACGCTTGCATTAATTGCCACGAAAATTGTTGCTGGTTAGATATTCCTGGTTTTCAGCTCCTTAATTTTTCATTTTATTCTAAATACTTTAAGTTCCATTTGTTTAACAATTACAGCATAAATTTTAAAATACTACTCGAGTCGGCTATCGAACAATCTTCAACTTGGAAGCAAGAAAGAGTCATCAATTGGCTTTCAGAAATACCTCCCGGTGAAAATTGCGTCCTTCCTCCACACGCTTCAAGGCGAAGTAGGCTGAGTTTGTAAGTATAAATCGTAACACTCGCTTTCCCTCGAGAAAGCCTTTATCCACCTTCTTAGGAAGCCAATTCTTTACATATAAAATTGTGGAAAATTTTTCAAATTAAATATACAAGAAAACAATAATTTTGCATTAATTGTCTTGACGTATAAATATTGACATTAAAGCTTCCAGCTCCTCAGTATTCACACGTTCCAAATACGAAATACATTGTTATAACATTCAAAATTTCATTCTAACCAGTAAGTCTGCTGCCTTTCGAAGCATATCGCATCAGTATGGAATATGCGAAAAAGTAATAATACTATTATAATATTGTAATGACATATGCTTATTTATGGACATGTGTAATTGAAGGAATGTGAACTTACGTATGCAGTTAAGTAAATTTCAATGAAGGTGCAAAGTTTGCAAATAAACATGTTTTTAAAATTCAATTATTCGAAGTTCAGAACAATTCCTAGACGCATTCTTTTCCATTCGACACTAACACGCCAATGATTTTTGACACTACCCTCTGAATCGAAGTGGATTGTTTGAGGTCATCGCTTATCGCGTCAAAATCATGGAAGTTTACACGTCTTCGAAATACGTATACGCCGAGGTCATCTTCATGAAACACAGAAAATCTCATGAAAGAATCAGTCGTCATTTCAACAATGAAGCTACTACGACATAATAATCATAATATCCTCAATTTCGTTTACTTATTGTGTTCTTTGGAGCATGCTCCGTGTCCCTGAGTAGCAAACATTAACATAATCGTTAAAATTAAAAGTAACGATTTAGGATGAAGAAGTTCACATCTCCTTATAATTGTTTGTAGAAAGTCATATCAGGTTAGTATTATTGTCAATAAAATTGTAGTTTTATTTAATTTGAAATAATTGCTTGGATATTTTGGGGTTTAATTAAGAAAATATAGCTACCCGAAATTGACGCTATGAAAAGTAAACATTTCGAGGTTTCCACTACGAGACGTATTTAGTCATCCCTATTCATTCGCTTAGTATACAGCAATCGCTTTCATTTATCATCGATCAAGTTACATAGGGTTTCTAATGTTTATATGATACCGGGTGTCCCAGCAAATATGGATCACCCCCATAACTTCTAAACGGTTCAGGGTATCGAGTTGCAGTTTTCGCTGAACAATGCAAAATCTTGGGGCAGGTAACAGGCTGGTAGAGGAATTCTCTATAATAGTTTTAGTTTTCGAGAAATTTAATCATCTTTGATTTTTTAAATTGAACTATATATTTTTTCATCAGCAATGTTATCATCATGAATATTGGAATAAAATGATTTATCATATGTTAGTATTTTAAGAGTAATTTGAGTGTAAAATTAGATTTTTTGGCATCAGATTTTCAAGTAAACGGGTAGCCTTTGCAACAGTCGCCGTTTTGGGAAGGTGGCCTTCGCGACGTTGATACTGTTTTGTGAAGAGAGGAGTGTAAGAGAGATGACCGTGTAGGATGAAGGTGTAATTGCAGCAATCCATGATCTTGACATGAAAAACATATGAACAAACATCAATTTTAACGATCTGAATGAGAATTTTTTCCCAGTTGTTCATCTGAGTTGAACTTTTCTTCTTCTGAAATTCCAAATCAACGATAATCGAAAAAAACGAAATAAAAATATTGTAGCGAAAACGATAATAATAATAAAATTAATAATAATAATAAAATTAATAATAATAATAATAATAATAATAACAATAATAATAATAATTATAAAGGTCATTTCTAAATTTACCGAACTCGAACTCAGTGCAGAAACAAACTATCACTTTAATATATGGGAGGCGAATGAATTCTTAAAGATTTTCGTTGTAATATCTTGATTAATTCATCAAATAATAGATAGATAGACATTTTCTCTTATTATTCACAGTAACTTAACTTCCTATTTAAACACGTACTACCAGAAGAACAAAGTAATAAAAAACTTGAAATACTCTTGACAGTTCTATTAGTGTAACTACCAAACTTTAACAAAAATGCATATCTGCATTCGCTACTGTTCATTCTGATTAGTGAGTTTCTCATTTCATAGCGCCAAGTGCTGCCTCAAACTTGAAAATGCAGAAGACGGAAGGGTATAGTTTTCTTTTCCATTTAAGAACAGCAGTCGTATGGTTGCAAAGTGGACGAGTGATCATTTTAATTAAAAATGACATTTACCAACGAAGAGACGGTGGTTGGCTTCTTATTCAGTTTGAAAATGATATTTATTATTATTAACATCTTCTTTATGCTACCAACTTTTTATATCGTTCTTTGGAACGATCAATGTTTTGAAATTTTAGTAGAAGGCAAGTTAAATCCAAATAAATAAATGGAAAATGTCTCCCATTCTGATTGTCAAAATTGGTATTTCTTAGTGTGATGTCTGTGCCATCACTAAGAATTACTGTAGTTATGCCTCTTATCCCCCACTGCCACCCCCTCTCAGTCAAGACGCAACAGTCTAGACGTCGTGATGGCCACCTTCCCCAAAAGACGAGAGTTGCAACGATTACCCGTTTAATTCAAAATCACATGTCAGAAAGCCTAATTTTATACTCAAGTTACTATCAAAATATTAGCAAATGATACATCATTTTAATCCTCTTTTCATGGTCTATCCATTGCTGGTGATAAAAATATATAGTTCCATTTAAAAATCGAAGATAATTATATTTCTCGAAAATTAAAAATATTATAGATAATTTCTCTACGGCTCGTTACTTGCCCCATGATTCCTCATTATTCAGCAAACACTTTATTTCGATATCCTGAACCGTTTAGAAGTTGTGGGGGTGGTCCATAGTTGGTGGGACCCCCTGTTTATGTAATAACATTAGAACTGCATTCTCACGGGCAGGAATTCGGGCTCTGTAATTATTCTTTTTTGCGGGTAACCTAATGTGTGGTGTGTGAAAGTGTATTTATTTATATATTTATTTTTACTTCCTCGTAAACATACGGAGTAACAAAAGTAATATTTAGAGAGGTATGTATGTAATGTTGCAGTAAATCGATGTCGAGAATTTAATGGAATTACACGTTTTGGGGACTTAAGTTGCCAAGAGAGTGTTGTTATTATATCAAAACGTCCGTCTCTCCGTCCATGTGTCCCCTGGTCTGTCTGTTTGTTTCTCTGTGAACACTAGTGTGTAAACTATTCGTAGAATTTTTGTCAAAACTAATTTTCCATTAACGATCTGGCCCGAATCGAGGCCCTGCGATTTTGAAAATAATTCTTTAAATTTTGGGGTAATTTAGTTGAAGTCCCTGGGAAGCATTTTCAAACTTTTCTTAAAAACGGCTCCAAAGTTTTTCAACCTACATATGTAACCACAGTCGAACATCCGCCAACGTCGGAACTCGAACTCTAGGGCCTCGCGGTCAGTAACGTTACAGGTAAAACTGTAACGATGCCACTGAGCTATCGCAACCTTTGCAACGTGTACTTAAAAACATTGTAAGTCTTTTTTCATACAAAGTTTTAATTTTTCAATATTACAAATATTCAATTGTTTCATATTATTCGTGCGCATAGTAAATTTAACTTAAAGCTTCCTCGTGTGTAACAAATCGGACAAATTGTATATTTGAAAAAATTATTACAATACAATTAATTAATTATTACAATTAATACAATGAAGATCTATTGAGTGACAAAATGATATTCCTCTAAAACTGAAAATATACCAAAACGAATGTTCGCTATTCTGGCAGTTTTCTGTGTACTATTCGTTACTTCTGTGAACGTTGTCTGAAGAATACACTGCGTTAGACGAAAGATAATTATACATATTTCTTTCTTAATGTAATCTGCTCTTCATTATTACTCTTTCAAATCATCTCATGTCCACGTTTCTTAAAATATGAGTGTTTTTCGCAAAAGTTT
>BLKR01013223.1:0-12827 GCA_011170035.1 Teleogryllus occipitalis | reverse complement strand
ATGGAAACTACGAACTATATCCGTAAGAGAGCGTCTCGGTAGAGTATGCGACACCGGTAGTCGGGAGAAAGAAAGCTAGTTTTTTTTTTCTGAAGTAACAGCTGGAGAGTGAGGACCTACCGATCACAGGAAGGCGGCACCTCGTACTGCTACGGACTTCAGGACTGCATCTACGATAAAAACTCTTCAAGACATTCGAGGAGTTTTTTATTTTTATATTTATTCTTCTTATATAATAGACTCAGTTGTCGTATTGTAGATTCTTTTAAATATGGAATTAAAAGCTAGTTACATTCTATAAAAGAATACGAAAAGAGTATCAACGGAAAACGAGACGGAGGCATCGTGAGTTGAACAACGGTACTGAAGGGGCGACCGTGCGGTTCTGCAGAGGGGCAGCTTTGCTCCCGACCGAACTGCAAGGACAAAGGACATCGAGCGATTGGAAGAGTCGACGCCGCAGGTTTCTCTACGCCGTGAGAAGACACAGTAGGTCATTACTTAACTTGAACAATTTGTAGATATTAGAAGGAATAATTTGTTTCGGAAAGAAAGTATTAGTACAGGTTCTTTATACCGATATTCTGTGAAAAATAGAATCAATCTTTTCTTTCAAGAAAAACTTAGCTAATTAGCATAAAGTTGCAACTAGGAAATTTACGACTGGAATGATTAGGCAAAGTTTTAAGTATTCTTTGAAATGATTTAAATGAGAGAAAGGAAACAGTGTAGTTAATTATTAAGAGTGTAAGTTGTTTTCTTTTTTTTTTCAGCAAGACAAAATTCTTGTATATGTAAAGTGTTTTATGTTCATTTACTGTAACAGCAATTTAATTAGAATATACTTGAGTAAGTGGAAAGTGATTCGACTTGAGTTTCTGTGTAAGTGCATTCAATCCACAACGGCCCACATGACCCTGATCCCCGCTATTCTAATTGTATTTTTTTATTTTGCGCCCACCTTGAAAACCCATTCTGAGCTAGCCGGCTGAAGGGTAGGAACGCAACTGGCGCCCATAAGCGGGGCTCGATTATTGGATGCATTTACCAAAACTCGATTTGAGAAAAACTGAGACCAAAATTTGGTGGAACCAAAATTTCTAGTACAATTGAATCACAATTCACTAAGATTGCTGAACAGGTTACAGAGAACAAAAAAAAGGTGTTGTGTAAAAGTGTGTTTTTTCTGGAGTGTTTTTCAAAAAAGGTATTATATGAAAGTGTTATCTGTTCGAGATAGTGTTTGGTATTTGTGTGTGTAATAATTTGAAAAAGGTGTATTGTGTCTGGGAAAGAGGATTGATTGATTCTAGGCAGTTAATACAGTCAAAATGGCAGATAAATATAACGCGGCTAGGAATTTAACTACCGTTGAAGGATCGTCTGGGGATTCAGATAGCGATAGGGAAGTGGGAGGACAAGCTCCAAGTACCATGATCGCGAAAGAAACGGTAGAAGAAGAACAAGGAACGTCAGGAGAAACTAGCATGACCTCGCCGACGGAATCACAGCAAACGCCAACACGAGATCCGGATGAGGAACAAGGAAACCTCGACAGGGCAAATTTAATGATGCAACGATTAATAGGACAATTCATGCAGCAATTAGATACGAGGTTAGGAATGCAGAATGAAAAGACAGAGGAAAATATAAAGAAATTAGAGACTAACTTAGAAACAAAATTAGAAGAAAATAACTCTGCAATAAATGCATTAGAAACTAAATTAGAGGAGAACAAGAATGCATTAGAAACTAAATTAGAGGAGAATAACTCGGCAATAAATGCTTTAAAAACTAAATTAGAGGAGAACAAGAATGCCTTAGAAACAAAATTAGAAGAAAATAATAGGAAGTTAGAAGAGAATTTAAAAATACAATTCACTGAATTAGCAGAACAGTGGAAGGTCGAATTTAAGAATGAGATTCAACAAGAATTAGGGCAGGAATACGAGAAGTTAGAAGAAAAATTCACGGAACTGGGTCATGAATTAGAAGAGAAGATTGATCAAGTTACGAAAGGATTTGAAAATAGGATCGAAATGCAATCAGATCTTATAACCACCGTGTCCGACAGGCAGACTGAGATAGAACAAGGTGTAGAGAAGTTTCAAAAATTAGTTACTGAACAAGTTAAGGTTCAAGCTAGTAAATTAGATAGTGAAATAAAAGCTCTTTCGGAACAAGATGTGGTTCTACAACACCAAATTACAGCATGTACGAATGACGTTGTAGAATTGAAAAATCAAATTGAAAATTTACCATCGAGTGGAGGAAGCGTTCCGCACACGTATTTTTCATTACCGTGTACTCCTAAATTTAGTGCAGCGGGAGATGAAAATCCATGCGTATTTATGAGGCAGGTGGATAATTTCCTTTCTTTAAATTATGTTCCGGACAATAAGAAAACTCACATAGTCTATCAGATGATGCAGGGTAATGCACGAATATGGGCAGATAGTTTAGGAGAATTACCAAAAACTATGACAGAATTTAAAGAAAAATTTTACTCAAGATACTGGAACAATGAAACTCAAATTAATTTCAAAGTTAATGTAATGTATGGTACGTGGAAGAAAGGTACGATGTCCATGCAAGAATATGCAGAGGAGAAGTTAGCTTGTTTCAAATTATGTACTCCGACGATCCCGGATGACGAAATGGTCTGTTTGTTAACACGTCATTTTCCGTCAGCTACACAAAATTTGCTTAAGAATCTCTTGCCAATGTCCACGGAAAAGTTAATAACGCAGCTGGGATTGTATGATGCGACTTTCATGTACAATGAGAGGTTACAGAGAGCAAGGGCAAATGTTAGTGGGCCGGTAGAAAGCCAAGACAGCAGGCAGCAGCAACATTATGTAAGCAAATCAGAGAAAAGAGGAACTTACAAATCGAAACAGCACGTCGAAGAACAGACCTATGCTAGACAAGATAGGACGCCGTCTAAAGATAGGAATAGAAAAAATTCTATTGATAGAGGAGTTTTCCAAAACAGAAATACTGAACCCAGTACATCTCGCGGACATGAGTCGGAAAATTAGAAAGGTTTGTTTCGACACGCCATTCCGCCGCAAACCTAATAGAAGAATCTAGGGAAGAAGAGGTGGCGATATTATCGATCGAATTAATCTCATTTGATGACGAACCGTGGAACGAAGAAGAACAAAAGCAGATCGGATCCAGGCGACAGTGCCCGAAGCTTAAGGTTAAATGTGAGGGTGTTGATACGTCAGTACTAGTGGATACAGGTTGTGCGACCTCCGTCATAGCGGAAAGTTTGTTGAATGAATTGAAACACCAGGGAGTGGAGGTACCTACATTGCCGCTCGTAAAGTCTTTTCTGATAGGTGCGAATCGGAAAAAATCAAAGCCAATAACAAGACAAGTTTATTTGGATATAGAGATAGGCAAGAATAAGTATCAAGTTGTGCGCCTAGTAGCGCCGGAACTTTTATATCCGCTCATACTGGGAATCGATTTCATGAAACAATACGGGGTTGTTATCAACTTAGAAAAAAATACCATGACGTTAAAACCGAATAATCAACAGGATCTCGAATTTGATTCGTTCACATGGAATTATTGGGAGGCGAATTGTTTGGAGGAAGAAGATGTGAAGCTGAAAATTCGTTCGCATGTGCAAGGAAATTCCAATCTTAATGAAAATCAGAAGAAACAATTAATTGAAGTATTACTTAGGAATCAGAAGGTGTTTTGCAAAAACAAGAATCCAGTAAAAGATTTTCAATTCGAAATAGAACTAACAGATAAAACGCCATTCACGGGTTACCAATATGTCATTCCAGAAAAACATAAGGAGGAGGTGGATAAGCTCATTGCTACAATGGTTAAAGATGATATCATGAAGTCCAAAACCTCTTATCTAAGTCCGATAGTGCTCGTAGAAAAGAGTAATGGGAAGATAAGGTTGTGTTTAGATGCAAGACGATTGAATCAAGTTACCCTACCGTACAGAGACAGACCGTTGCGTGTAGAGGATGTAACTAATCAATTATCCGGCAACAAGTGGTTGAGTTCAACCGACTTCACTGCATCTTACTGGCAAATAGCGATAGCACCTGAATGTAGACAATATACAGGATTTATTCACCGGGGAATTTCGTATGTTTTCAAAAAGAATGCCATTTGGACTCAAGAACAGTGCATCTGCTCTTGTGCAATGTTTAGACAATATCATTGACAGAGAGATGTCTAGCGATGCTTTTATCTATATTGATGACGTGCTCGTGTATTCGAAGACATTTGAAGAACACATGAACAAGCTAGATATTTTCCTGAAACGTCTCATTGAAAATAATTTACAGTTGAATTTGGAAAAAAGTAATTTTTGCACTAAACAAGTTAAATTCCTGGGGTATGATTTGACAGTCAACGGAGTCAAGATGAACTTGGAGAAAATGCAAGAAGTAGATAAGATTGCACCGCCTAAAAACACGAAACAACTCAAAAGTTTATTAGGTTGCGTGAACTATTACTCAAGGTTTATTCCGAATTTCGCCATGCACACTGCAATATTTCTTCAGTTGTTGCGAAAGCACACTAGATGGAAGTGGACTGAGCATCATGAAAGAGCTTTCAACAATTTAAAAGCAATGTTTCATGAATCATGTATGATAGCATATCCCGATTTCACTAAGCCATTCATATTGCAGACCGACAGTAGCAATCTTGGAATGGGTGCCATACTATTCCAAGAAATTAATAACCAAGAGAAGATAATAGCAATAGTGAGTCGTGTTTTGAAAGAATGTGAGACTTGTTACACGGCCACAGAGAAGGAAGCGAATGCTATTGTATGGTCAATACACCGATTGAGAGAGTATCTTGTAGGAAGATCATTCATTATTAGAACGGATCATAAAGCCTTAGTTTTTCTAAAAAGATGTCATCCAAATAACGATCGACTACTGAGGTGGATAATATGGTTACAACAATTTTCTGTCAAGGTAGAATACTGCCCAGGCAGATGTAACTTGTTGCCCGATTTGCTTAGTAGGAATGTCAATGCCGAACACAATTCAATGCCTAACACTTTGTTCCCGGCTTCTCCAATTCAGTTAAATATAATGAGCATGCCAGGTTTAACTTGGGAAAACATCGCAAGATTTCAAGATGCCGAGGCCATAATGGAAAAGATGAAAAGATTTTGCAGAGGAGAACTCGAACCTACGGATCCAGATGTACGACGGTGGACGGCTGACCCATTGAAATGGAAATTGGTAGATCAAGTTTTGCTCATAAGGGTGCAACAACAGCCATCGCTTTATCGAATCTGGATACCGCAAGTCTTAACAACCGGGATCATCTGGTTCGTGCATACCTCTTTAGCACATTTTGGGGGCCGAAAAAGTAGACCAAGCAATTAAGGAAGTTTGTCATTGGAAAGGGAGAAAAAAACAAGTGGATAACGAGGTTGCCAAATGTGTACTGTGTCAGAAAACCAAGTACCCGAATCGACATTATTCGGGCGCAATGCATGCTATCATACCTTCAAAAGAAAATGAGCTAGTTGCCATAGACTTATATGGTCCTTTACCGAAGGCCAAATATGGATATAAACATATTTTTGTATGCATCGATGTGTTTTCTAAGTTGACCCAAGTATACCCTGTAAATAGAGCGAACACTAAAAATTGCCTGCACCAACTTAATAAGTTTTTTCAATTTGCTGGTCCATATGCCAAGGTGCTGACAGATCATGGTGCCCAATTCACTAGTGAATCCTGGTTACAGGCCATGCAACATATGAATGTCAAACATATGTTCCAGCATTAGACACCCACAGTCAAACCCTTCAGAAAGAGTAATGAAGGAACTGTCGAGGCTATTTCGAGTCTACGTGTCGAGGCAACATAGCGAGTGGTCGCTACTAATTCCACATATAAATAAATGGTTAAACCAAATCCACCATGAGTCAATTGGAATGGCCCCATATGAGGCCCATTTCAAACGAAAACCAGAGCATCCATTACAAACCCTTATGAAACCAGAAATAGAGCACCAAAATCTAGCCAATGAAGAAATACTTAGAAAGCTAAGAAAAGCGGCAGATAAAAGAAAATCACAAGCTACCGGAAAAACTTACGAATTCCAAGAAGGGCAGAAGGTATTATTAAGGGTTCCGAAAAGTTCTGATTTGATACATAAGCAGTATCATACATTTTTTAGATTGTTTGAGGGACCGTACTCAATTGCTCACAAACAAAATCCCAATGTAGCAGTGTTAATAGATGAAAGCGGGAATACAATTGGAAAGTATAATTTCCATAGTTTACGACCTTTTAAAGAATAGAATAAATGTCAAGAGAAAGAATAAAAGAAGAAAGACGAAAGAAGAAGGAGAAGAAGAAAGAAGAAGAAGAAGAAGGAAGAAACAAGATAGCTCGACATTCCAGAATCAAGACAGAAGAAACGAAGAGCATCAAGTTTGGTTAAAAGATTTTTTCGGCATATGAAATCAAATCCCACAAAATCTTTTTTTCCGAAAGAAGGGGTTATGTGACCATCCGTTTTGCCGAGGTCTCGGAAAACGGAGCACATCAATATTCAATAATAAGATAAGCTGTTTGAACGCGCGCCAACGCGCATGAATACAATCCGAAAATGGAAACTACGAACTATATCCGTAAGAGAGCGTCTCGGTAGAGTATGCGACACCGGTAGTCGGGAGAAAGAAAGCTAGTTTTTTTTTCTGAAGTAACAGCTGGAGAGTGAGGACCTACCGATCACAGGAAGGCGGCACCTCGTACTGCTACGGACTTCAGGACTGCATCTACGATAAAAACTCTTCAAGACATTCGAGGAGTTTTTTATTTTTATATTTATTCTTCTTATACAATAGACTCAGTTGTCGTATTGTAGATTCTTTTAAATATGGAATTAAAAGCTAGTTACATTCTATAAAAGAATACGAAAAGAGTATCAACGGAAAACGAGACGGAGGCCACATCGTGAGTTGAACAACGGTACTGGAAAGGGGCGACCGTGCGGTTCTGCAGAGGGGCGGCTTTGCTCCCGACCGAACTGCAAGGACAAGGACATCGAGCGATTGGAAGAGTCGACGCCGCAGGTTTCTCTACGCCGTGAGAAGACACAGTAAGGTCGTGCCAACTTGAACAATTTGTAGATATTAGAAGTAATAATTTGTTTCGGAAAGAAAGTATTAGTACAGGTTCTTTATACCGATATTCTGTGAAAAATAGAATCAATCTTTTCTTTCAAGAAAAACTTAGCTAATTGTAAAGTTGCAACTAGGAAATTTACGACTGGAATGATTAGGCAAATTTTTTAGTATTCTTTGAAATTGATTTAAATGAGAGAAAGGAAACAGTGTAGTTAATTATTAAGAGTGTAAGTTGTTTTCTTTTTTTTTAGCAAGACAAAATTCTTGTATATGTAAAGTGTTTTATGTTCATTTACTGTAACAGCAATTTAATTAGAATATACTTGAGTAAGTGGAAAGTGATTCGACTTGAGTTTCTGTGTAAGTGCATTCAATCCACAACGGCCCACATGACCCTGATCCCCGCTATTCTAATTGTATTTTTTTATTTTGCGCCCACTTTGAAAACCCATTCTGAGCTAGCCGGCTGAGGGGTGGGTCGCAGTATGTCAAGCACACGGGTTTTTGAATGCCATAAACGATTGTGAGGACGAGTAGAAACCGAAGATGATCCATGTCCAAGACGTCCTTTTACTCCAAAAACACATATATAAACAAGATGGTAAAAAATTCGTATAAGCATTTAAAATTGTTATATTTATCCTTCAGGTATAAAATTGTTATTCATTTGCGGAAGCGACAGATATCCTGTCATCAACTAAGTGATCGAGAAGGGAATGACGCATTTCTATACTTAGTTACAAACAGAGAAAACCGGCGCCCTACCTGCCAGTACGCTTTTAACCAATCACGAGTTTCGTGCAGCCTTAATTTTCAAAAGGAAGCTCTCCATTGGAGAACCGCGCTCCAACCTTTCATACGCCAATCCTCCCTACTTTGAATCAGCTCTTTCTCTTTAAATCCTTATTTTTTAGACTTAAAGGAAACATTGTCGTAGGTAAAAGTAAACACATTACGTTGTTAATGTTGAGTGTCATGAGTTTTAATAAATAATGTTTCTTAGATTAACTTCGGGAAATACAATTTTTCCTATCTAATATTGGGGGATTAAATTCCTTTAAATATTTGATTGTCTTTAATTAATTGTGAGAATTGTGTGAATTGCTATAATACTCCCATCAGAAAATCAGAAGGCTACTTTAGACTTACTAAATGAGAGAAATGTTACATCGGCAATATTCTACAAAAGTTTCTTTCTACAAAACATGTACCAAGTAAATAATAATCCAATTAATTAAGAACTAATTTGTTGAGTTAGAATTATTACACGTGATTCGGGATATAAATTAAGAAATAACAGCTGGCTTCCAAGCACTGCTTTAACCGGGTTTGTTTAAGAGAAAAATACATTTAATATGACGAGTTGTCTTTTAAATTATTTCTTCTCATTTTAATACGATGTTTTTCCGCGCTTTTTCTCTGTGCACAAAGCTTATTAAATATTTCAACACCTTGAAAAAGCAGGGCCACTTCACAAAATCTCAACCAAAAGATTGTTACTAGTTCCCGAGAAGTAAATTATTTAAAATTAGTGTTATTTTGCTTTACTCCACATCTTAAGATTTTACTTTTGCGTATACTACTACGTGATATGCAGTAACTACTGTAATGCTGCAGGAAAAGGGTCAGCTTTCCACAGAAAAAATCGTTTTGTGAGTCTCTAATAGTAAAAATGTGAATTTTACTTTATGCCAAATATTGTAGAAGAATTTAGGATGTGCAGAGGAGTCAAAATGGTCATTCTATGGATAATTGATACCGAAAAGTGGTTTTGGCAATACGTCTGACCATCTGTGAACAACACTAATGTCTAAATAGTACACAGTTTTCATCAAAAAATCTACCTGATATCGCGATGTCTTGAGTTTGAAGTGGGACTTTTCATTTTTGGAAGATCATTCTATTAACGATATTTTCAAAATTTTCTTAAAAAGGACTCCAAATTTTTGTTTTAATTTTTATTTTCTCGAACAGAACAAGAAATGCTAGGTTTAAAAATGGCTCACGTCCTATTTTCAGTTAAAACTATTAATTTTCGAAAATGACTAAAGTTGCAAGTTTTTTGATCCCCATCATAAACTACATTACGGAAACAGGATTTTTTAAACGAATTATATTTTTCAAAATTAGTTCTTAAAGAAAATAACGTAAAATTATTTAAAATATATGAAATAATTTTGGCGTATATTTGAGTGAAATCAATGCAAATTAGAAAATATGTAAACACGTTTTTCTTGAAATCGGCTCCAAATTTTCTTTTTAATTTTTTGCTCCAATAAAGCTAAGTGTATTGTTTGTGTTTTTGCGGTAACCATCTATTTTATTTAAAACTTGTGTCAGAATGTGGCATAGGACCCACATTCATTAAATCTTCTGAAATTTTAAAAATTGCAAAAGTTGGTGATTTTTTTAAACGGTCCAGCACCTATAACTTTAATTCTACTCATTTATTGCAAAACGCAATATATTCCAAAACATTAGACCTTTGAATGATTTCATTCAACTTTTTTGGCTGATGGTATTTTGCTGTAATTTCAATTTACTTAATTATTTTTTTACGTTTTCACAACCTTTCTTTATGAAATTGTATTTTCTTGGCTTGTCGTAGCCAAGTAGCTAACGCTTTGCACTGGTAATCTGAAGGTCAGAGTTTGCATCCCGACTGAAAAAAATGTTTTCTTAATTTTTTTGGTCCAGTAAAACAAAGTTCTCTATAAATATGGTATAAGTCCGGTTATCATTATGCCTGTTAACACTTGAAAACTGCAAATCTTTGAAATGGAATATTGGTGCATTGAAAATTGCTTGCAGCATTGGATTCTTTAAGAACGATGCCATACTTACGGGTGAAGACGAGTACAATGAGTTACAATATTATATTGAATAAGAAGAATATTTTGGTATGCTCGCATTTTTCTGATCAGCATCGTTATGAAGGCGTAGTTGCGAAACCTACGTCAAATGTGCTTCAAGTGTTTTTCTTCAAGTGTAGTTTATTTTCAGGAAATTGCTGAAGTGCGAGAAGGGTAGAGTTTGGAATATTATTATATTTCTTAACCAATGCAAAAATCACGGGAAAGTATGAGCTTTAGTAGTATCATTAAGGTACCAATGTTAAACAATTATTTGTAATGTAATACAGTTAATTCAATAAGCGACGTTTTAACATTTTTTTAATTTTTAAATGAAAAAAGATACCATGAACATACATACGACACATGACTCTGAACACTTGGCAGTGTGAAAGCAAATAGTTATAAATTTAAAGTTTTAATTGTCAAGGAGTATTTACAACATTGTCAGGTAGCATCGTCAACAACAAGAGTCAAATAAATCTGCATCTCTACAAAAGCAATGCGATTACTCATAAATTTACAATACAAAGTTGATCTTTTACCACTTCATGATTCTAAACAAATTCTGAATGAATTTTTATAGGCAGTTAGGATAATAAAATGCAATTTTCTAGGTTAGGAGATTCTGTAATTGAGAACGGACCTTGCAATTCCAATGTCAATTAAATAGCTGAGTCGATTTACATAATTACTTACACAATAATTCAAACTTGGCTAATATAATGTATCATTTAAACGACTAATCATTTTAATCTCAACAAGAATTCACGGACATCTTTCCCCGTCCTGGCCACACTTCTATTTCTAGTGGAATACAAATAATTCTCAACGAACCTCTAAAATAAAGAAGTCTGTTGGAACTGTATTAGCAGACAGTTACCTTCGTTTCTTAAGGAAGTATGGCTTGTAGAAATAAAGTATAATTGGAATATTATACCAAAAAAATATTAATAAAAAATACTTCATTTTCAAAACGTTCATAAACTAGAACTGCGTATTAAAATACGGAGTCATTTTTCCCCCTATTTTCAAGTGAAGTGGTGTGTTTTACCGTTATGTAATTATCTGTATTGGTATTATGCTGCAGTTTATTGCTATGCACCTGCTACTGAACAGTTATTAGGTTTATCAATTATTCTTTTAAGTATTTATATTTAGTCATGTGTCCGCGCGCGATTTATGCTTTTCATAAAAATGCACTTCTTCCGAAGTTGCAGATGTGCTCTTCATTCTAAAGTTCTGTCACTGACGAGAGTTTCAGACCGGGGAGGAGAAGAAAAATGTCGATGCTTTTTTTGGTCGTGATAGAGCGGTTAGATGCAGCGCGTAAGAATCGAGAACGAAGACTTAACAGCTCGTCTTTAAAAAAAGCATTTGAAGGGATCAATGGCTCCCGAACAGTTCCGGATGCGGTGAATAAACGCGAAACGTCTTTTTTGTGAGCGGCGCAGGCAAGCGGAGATGGGCTGCTGATGTTTCGGTCGCTTAGACGACAGTGGTGGCGGCGGGTCACAGTGTGTCTGGGACAATAGACGGAGGTCAAAACAGAGAGGTAAATATTTGAATATTACACTTATTTATTCCATGACTATCACATATAATAACTTAAATATCTTGAAATACAATGTCTCCCAAATCTATATTCAGTATCTTTCAATCAGGAATATCCACAGGCACATAAATTGGAATGTGTTAATGAAATTATGACTAAAGAAAATAGAGGAATTGCCGAATAGATAAACCAGGAGAGGTGACTCAGTGCATCAACTGATGTTCCTGCAGTGCCTCTGATCGGGAGGTCCTAGGTTCGAGTCTGGGTAGTGGCAGGATTTTCGATAATAGGTAGATAGCTAGGTCGAATACAGTCGCTGTCTGGGAGAGAAATCTAGAGACCGGCTGCTTTGATCGGTAGTTTTCCGTTGTTTCTCCCATCAATACCCGGAGAATGCCGGAGCAGTACTCTAACAAACGGGCCACGGACCGCGCGCGATCTTTCCTTCCTCTTCCTTGTTCTATCCTCGCTTCTTACTTACACACAGTTAAACTTATATGCACAATATTACCAGATATGC
The DNA here is from genome assembly GCA_011170035.1 of Teleogryllus occipitalis. Lineage (NCBI taxonomy): Eukaryota > Metazoa > Arthropoda > Insecta > Orthoptera > Gryllidae > Teleogryllus > Teleogryllus occipitalis. The sequence goes on along the minus strand of BLKR01013223.1, from coordinate 756 downwards.
GGGGAGACCGTTCGGGAGATTAGTGTTTGTCTCGGCTAGGGTGGTGCTCCGTTGGCAAGAGATACCTGGTTGGGGAAATATCCCGTAAGCCGTAAGGTAAGTTGGCGCCGGATCTCACCATCCAACATGGGAAGTTCACCGCCACATCCCGAGGAAAAGCATGCACTACACTTATGGGACTATTGACGTTAGAAGTTTACGCACCCGGAATCACTAATTAATGAATCAAACCGAATGAGTAGCCGAGAATGTTAAAGCGGGCGCACTTTGGCGGTGCTCTCGAAACACAGCTTCGATTCTTGCCTCGGGCATGGATGCTTACTGGTGTGTTGTGTTATGGTGGGCTGTCCCATCCACCACTCGTCTTTCAATTGTCTTCCTGTAACCGTTCCTTCACCACCATAGCACGTTTTCGGGAGTTCAGTGGAAATTCTTATTCAGATTATCGTTCTCGCAGAAGCGAGTCGATTCCTTCAGAAAGAGCACGAATCTCTTGGGAGCGAATATTTTATTGATTCTCGACAAAAACACTCGTTTCTATTCGTATTCAAAATTCAACTAACGTATGGGTTAGGGTAGGGATTGCAGGATTTATGAAAAAGTGCATAAAATACACTCCTCCTTGTAGTACTTCACGAAAGTTTTTAACTGTTTTTGACGTTAAGTAAATAAAAACAAATAGTCCTTCCGTAAAGAAATGGCCGAGCTGGGTAGGTGAAATTGTTAAAACGCGTGCGCTTTGGTGGTCTTTGATCG
>BLKR01013222.1:0-12833 GCA_011170035.1 Teleogryllus occipitalis | reverse complement strand
GGCGCAAAACGCACCCTCCTGGTGCTCCTCCGGGGGCGCAACTGCGCCCTGGGTGTCTCCACTGCGCCTTCTCCTGGCTCGCTGACCTCCTCTGGTGGGGGTTCTGCTGTGTCCTGGCCGCTGGTCCCTGCGGCGGCTGTCTCCTGCGGGATGTAAATGGTTTCCCTCATCACTTTTTTATAGAACTCCTGTTGTGATACCTTGGGGAGTGAATCCACCCTGCTGGGGTTTACCCGGGGTCTCAACTGCCCCTGGTGGCGTGTCACTACCCTACCCTCTGTGCGGACTAGGTATGTCCTGTTCCCTTTTGCTGCCGTTACTATGCCCGGGAGCCAAGCTGGGCATTTTTAAAAGAGGTACAATATACCATATCACCCACCTGGAATCTTGGTTGCGTTCCTACCGACCTGTAAGGATCCACCGGGCTAAGCAGTGACAACAACGTTCTCGGTTGTCTCCCGTGAAGTACCCCGGCAGGGCTCCTGCCGTCCGCGCCTGGCAAGGTGCGGAAGGTGACCAAGACCCGCAGCAGCGCTCTGGACCTGTGCGTACCTGCTGCGCGCGCTTTCGACATGGCTGTCTTGAACGTTCTCACGACCCTCTCCGCTTCCCCATTCGATTGCGGGTGAAACGGCGGTGCACAGACATGCTGGATCCCATTGCTCGCGCAGAAATTCGCGAACTCTTGGGATGTGAATTGGGTTCCGTTGTCTGACACCAACGTGACCGGTAGCCCCTCGGTCACAAAAATTCTTTCCAGCGCATTGATGGTCTGAGTCGACGTGGTGTTAGCCATTTCCACTACGTATGGGTAATTAGACTTGGCGTCTACTACGACCAACCACATCTTGTCCCAAAATGGGCCCGCGAAGTCTATGTGTACCCGTTCCCACGGCTCACTAGGCTCAGGCCAGGGAACCAAATCCTTCCTAGGTGCGCTCTGATTTAACTGGCAGGCCTCACATCTCTTGAGCAACTGTACGATGTCCGAGTTCATCCCCTCCCAGAAGCAGTGACGACGCGCCAGCTGCTTCGTGCGGACCACCCCCCAGTGTCCCTCATGGAGGAGGTCCAATACGGTCTTCCTTAGTACCTTCGGGATGACGACTCGTAAATTCCTCTCCGGCTAAGAGCAACACTCCTGCCTTGCAAGTCAACCTGTCTTTCTTGTTATACCAGGATGCATTGCTCCTCAAGCACCTAAGTGGCCAGCCTTCCCTAACATAATTCCTCACTGCCCGCAGCTCTGGATCCTTATCCGTCTCCTGCGCGATTCTTCTGGCTCCCAATGGGAACTCCGACAGTACCAGGCATTCTTCCGCATCAATCTGGAGGCACTCTTCCTCCAGCTTGTCGAACTCCAGGTCCGGACCTCCTGGCAACCTGGATAAAGCGTCCGCATTGGCGTGCTGCGTTGTGCTCCTGAAGTGGATCTGGTAATTGTAGTCTGACAAGAATAGCGCCCATCTTTGCAGTTTCTTCGCTGTGCTCTCCGGGATCCGTTTTCCAGGGTGAAATAGTTGCACTAGCGGCTTGTGGTCAGTAATTATATGGAATTTACTGCCATATAAATAATCGTTGAACTTTCTCCCCGCGAAGATTATTCCTAACGCCTCCTTTTCAATTTGCGAATAATTTCTTTGATGTTTGTTGAGGGATTTTGACGCAAACGCAATAGGCCTCTCCACCCCATTGCTGTCCTTCTGCGATAACACCGCCCCAAGACCATACTCAGAGGCGTCCGTTGCTACCGTGGTGAGCCTACCCGGCACAAAATGATTTAACTTAACTGTTTTGACTAGTTCTTCCTTCAACCGGCTCAGAGCTCTTTCGCAGTCTTGGGACCATACGAATTTCACTCCTTTCTTCCTCAGCTTGTTTAGTGGAGCTGCGATAGTAGAAAAATTCCTAATGAACTTGTTATAATAGTTCACTTTTCCCAATAATGCTTGCAGCTGCTTCACGTCTGCTGGCGGTGGCAGTCGTAGGATGGCTTCTACGTGCTGGCTAGTGGGTGAAAGGCCGGTGCTATCCAGCACGTGCCCCAAGAACACTACCTGGTCCTTAAAGAATTCACACTTGACCTTGTTCACCCTCAAACCATTGTCTTGGAGCACCTTAAATAAACTCTTCAAGTTTTCCTCGTGTTCCTTTTCCGTGCTCCCCGTGACTATGATATCGTCCAGGTAGTTACAACAGCCCTTCAGCTCTGCTGTCAACTGTTCTAGGCAGCGCTGGAACAGTGCGGCTGCGGAATTCACGCCGAATGGCAGCCTGTTATATCTGAAGAGTCCTAACGGGGTGTTAATCACCAAGACTTCCTTGGCTTCCTGGTCGAGTGGCAGCTGTAGGTATGCGTCCCGTAAGTCAATTTTTGAGAATTGTCGTCCACCAGACAATTTATAGAACAGATCTTCCGGCTTCGGGATTGGATATTGCTCTACTTCTACCTGTTGGTTCACAGTACTCTTGAAATCACCGCACAATCTAATCGAACCATTGGCTTTCTTTACCACGACCAACGGCGTGGCCCACTGGCTTGTTGATACTGGAGTGATAACACCGTCCGCCTGCAGTCGTCTCAGCTCTTCGGCTACTTTTTCCCTGAGGGCCCACGGGACTGGTCTTGCTTTGAAAAAGCGTGGCTTGTGTCCCTCCTTCAACTGGATGCTTGCTCGGAAGTGTTTACATTCCCCGAGCCCGGGAGAGAACACTTCTGGAAACTCTTGTTCTAGCTTCCCGACGACCTGTGTTTCTTCGTTCTTCGCGACCTGGTTCACTGAGTCAATTACTCCAAACCCGAGTTTATCAAAGGAGTCGAGGCCCAAAATGTTCGTCACGTCGTAGCGGTCCACCACGATCACCTCAATATCAGCCTGCTTCTTCTTGTAAGCTGCCCTTAGCGACACTTTCCCCAACACCTTAATTGGGGTCCTGCCGAAAGCGTACAAGCCTTTCTGCACCCTCTGACACCTGGGTGCCCCTAACCGCTGGTAGGTTTCTAAATTGATGAGTGTTACCGCGGCCCCTGTATCTAGCAGGAAATTCACCGGCACTTTTCCCAACTCAATTTTGACCATTAGTTTATCTTGCTTGCTGGTATCGAGCACTTGACTGATCATATCGATTTCCATGTTTTGCTCTTGTTTCTTGTACCGCTCCGCGTGCCTCTTTTTTCCGCAAACCTCCCTAATGTGGCCCACTTTCTTGCACCAAAAGCACTGCGCGTTTCTGAACCTACATTGTTCTCTTGCATGTAACCTCTCACAGTTTTTACACGACTTCTTTCTTTGCACACTGTCACTGTCACTTCCACTGCCACTGGCTCTCTTGAACACTGGTTTGCCGCTGGGTCGGGGTTACGCCTCCACTCACAGTGGTTGCCGCCTTTGTTGCGGTAACCTTTCCCGGCACTGTCACTATACTCACTGGAGTCACTGTCGGTCTCGTATTCTTTTGCCGTCTTTCCGCTGCGTACCGACCCACTGTTTTTGATGTGGTGCAAGTGCGATTCTGCTGCGATCTGGCGAGCTGTCTCACAAGTCATTTCGTACGTCTTACATAGGTTGTGTATTTCCTCTAATGAAGGGTTATCACTTTGTAAGGCTTGAAACCTAATTTTCTCTTCCGGTGTGTGTAGCACCACCATGTCCCTTATTAAAGTCTCCGCGTATGACACTTCCTTATCTGATGGCGGGCACTTGAACTGACAATGCCGCGCCAGCCCGGCTAGCTCTGTAATCCACTCACTGTGTGTTTGCCCCTCACTTTTTCTGCACTGAAAAATTTGAACCTAGCTGCTACCACATGAGGCACTTTGTTGAAGTAATTGTTGAGCTTCTCTAGCATTTCTGCCCATTTGACACTCGATATTTCTCTCTCTGGGAACAGTTTTTTCACTAGGTTGGTCACCTTGTTACCTACGCAGCTCAAAAAGAACGCCTTTTTCATTTTCGCGTCTCCTACCTTGTAACACAGTAGGTGCTGCTCCAACCTGTGTATGTACTCGGCCCATTCCTCTGCGTCCGGCCGGAAACCAGGGAACTGTGGAGGGGAGCGGGCACTGACCGCCTCCAACAATGCCGCCATCTGCCTATCAGCCTGTTGTTGCTGCTGCTGCATCTGCTGTTGTTGTAGCTCGAGCTGCTTCTGCTGTTGTTGCATCTGTTGTTGCTGCTGCTGCTGCATCTGCTGTTGTTGCAACTCGAGCTGCTTCTGCTGTTGTTGTATCTGTGCTTCCGCCAGCTGCCGCTGCTGCTGCATCTGTTGTTGCTGTTGCTGCATCTGTTGCTGCATCAGCGTAATTAAAGTTGTTATTTGTTCGTACTCCATGTCGTTGTTTTCTCCTCGTCGCCAATTTGAAGTGTCCAAGTTACAAACACAAAGGTTCAATAAACAATTTATTGCCAAAAACCAAGTACAAAGCTATAGTGCCGGATATCCTGAAGAATTGGTACAGAGACGACGCCGTGTTGTCGTAAGTCCAGAAGATGTACCAATGTATGCCGAGTCCACCGAGTAACCAGAAAAGAGAGTCCGTTGTCGTAGCGCTGTCGTCGTAATCTATCGCACTTCACCGTAATCACCACTTAACCACTGTCTCGACGCACTTTCACCGCTGCTCGCTCGCTCACTCACTGACTGCCGCCTCAGCTCCGCGTCGAGGTTTTATAGCCCCCCCGGGCCGTAGGCCCGCCGACTGGCTGTGTAAAAGGGGCGGGGTCGAATCTCGCCCCGCTCGCTCAGGCGTGGCGGCCGCACTCAGCCGCGCACCGCTGGCCCGCGCTTGCTGCTGGCCGCTGCCGCCAGGGGCGGTAACGCCTCCCTGACGTGCTCCTGTGGCGGCACATTCAATCATGTGCGGCCGGTCACGATAGTGCGTTCACCCGACTCAGCTATGTAGCTAGCGTCGAAAACTCTGCCACCGTCGGGACTCGAACCCCAGGATCTCCCAATCAGAGATGTTGCAGTGAGATTACTTCATGCAATGAGCCACCTCTCCTTGTGACGGAGAAAGCGGAACAATTAGGGGGCTTGCTGCGTTCGCTAGCGTCCAAAACCCAAAGAAGTCTTCGAATGGTACAGTCTAACGATGCAGGAATTTTCTTTCCACTTACAAGCAAAAACACGAAGAGGCCGATATGCTTAACACCAACACGTTCGTTAGATCAAACACTGGGCTAAGAACACAGAAAGATTTCTATATTTCTTTGAAATCATACTCTGTTTCTTCTGAAGGTCCTATACTTGGGTTTTCGTAACGTGGCAGCTGAGGGTATTATCTTCAAGATGGAATATAGTACGACTTTTCGCGTCTTTCTCGGTCCTGCCGCTAGAGTCACTTGATCCGCAGTACTGCTTGATACTGCAGGACCGAGAAGGACGAAAGAAACCATTTAATATTCCATCTTGAAGATAATACCTTCAGCTGCAACGTTACGAAAACCCAAGTATAGAGAAGTTGTGTGTAGAGGACTCCCAGAAAACGTCGCGACGTCCATGACGCGTCGTGGTGAAACGCCGTGACTTTGCAGCGCTGGGAGACTTGCTATGACGGTTATCTGCGGCGATCCTTTGCTTCAGTAAGTTGTTTCTGTGTATAATGTACGTATATTTTTAGTTGAAGTTTGAAACTTTTACAGTTAAAAAATGTCAGCGAAACAATCGAAGATAAAACTGTTAAAACCGAAAGGTTTTTGGTTACATTTTTTAATTTTATTAATTTATTTTTACTGTATAAATCAAATATAAAATTAAATTTTATTGGGTAATTTACACACCATATTCTCCTTTTACATCTTTAGTCTTACACTTAAGTCTTTTACATAGATATATTTTTTACTAAAAACTTGGGTAGGGTAAATAAAATTATGAACTTTGGATCTCTGTAAACTGAATATTTTAATTGGTCTTTACTAAGTTAATATGGGTGAAAGTAAGATTTCTTCTGACTCTTATCAAAAACATGGACATTTTTTTAAATTCAAAGGTGTCATGTCTTAAGACATAATTTAGAAGTGAACCAAAAGCCTTATTCATTCATGTTAGCTATATTATGTTAAACTATCTCAACAAATTATATTTTGGTGCTTTCAATATCGAGTCTCTGTTTTGCCTATTTCTGCAAAAAACAATAAAAGTAAATGTCTATTTTTTGCCTAAATTGGAATTTTGCATTCTTCGGACATTTAAACAAATTTAATTAGTTCATTTTAAAAGTGAAAAGTTTCATAAACTTTGGAGGGTGCAATATTAACTCACTCTTTAAGTAAAAAAGAAAATATGTCATTCATTTCTTTCTGTTGTTGTGTCCCTAACATTTCACTGACGGCGATGGAAATAAAGTGAGGAAAAATAATAGTCTGCCAGCGATAAACCCGGACTACGCTTTTCTGTATACTCTGTTTTTGGCTTACAAATAAATTGTGCGCATTTCCCATTTCTTAAATACTAAACTTCCTTTCACAGACCGAATACTTCCCAATTCTTCATAAAATAATCTCTACTATATTGTAAAAGGAATACTCAAAGTTGAGATTCGAACCCACGTCCTCTGACGAGGACCTGAATTCTCGCATCATGTTTAATCAGGCAAGTTTAGTCTTGAGTCCGGCGCCATAGACCGCTCGACCATCCTGACACACCTGCATATTTGTATAATAAGAATTTTAAAAAAGCAGTGATACGGCAATATTGAAAATCCTTAAAAAGCAGAATACCGAATATAAAAAATCTAAATAATGCAGGTCCATAAATGTCAGAATGCACAAAGATCTCGCAAAATAAGCGTTTTAATTAAAATGTGATGTGATAAGTTTAATATTTCAACAGAAAGAATCCAATAAAGCAGAAATTAAATCATCTCGACCTACCTTTTAGGTGCGTCAGAAAGGCTCTTTATTTTGTTTTAAAATTTGATACCACATTTTTATGGCTGTGTTTTCGAAAATGCAGTTGATTAAAAATTACAATTAATTACAGAACCATATTTGTGTATGTAAATAGTGTTGTAAATACAATACAATTAGTACCTTACAGTTCTTTCCCAAAAAGAACACAGTTTGTTATAAAAACACACATTCCATCTCGATAGAAAAGCGTTGGATTGCTGGTATGTCTTAAAGTAAATTACATGGTTGACCAAAAACAATGTTTGACCACAGGGTACGAAAATATACTTTCTAATTCATTGATGGCATTGATAGCCTTATAGTATTTTAGAAACTTTTCTTGATGAAATTGTCTCCATCTAAATACTCATATCTGTTCTTTAGAAATAGTGAATGTTCTTTAATCAAATGATTGATGTTAAGTAACATCCAATGATGGCAATTAGGAAGGGTGTTACGCATTATGAGGTGTAAATGTTTTAGTTTACTATGACCTTTGTTGGCTATGGCAACTTATTCTTTGTGTTTTAAATTTTTATTTGTTTTTAGTTGATAAAAATTAACTGTTTTTATGAATTCCTTAGTCTAATTTTCTAAGTTCTTCAGATGTACCACTTCTTTTGCATCCATTTTTCAACGTGATACCGTAGATGTAGTGTTCACAAAACGAAAGTTTAACATCAATTCTTACAATGCTTCATTCCATCTTTGATTACATTTCCTTTATGCAATCTTTCCAAACGGCGAGTCGCCTCTTCCCTTTTCTCTCCCTCTGTGCTCGGGCTGAGCACGGTAAGATCAGGGCCACCCTGGGCCTGGCGTAGCGCCGTCTTGCTGCGGCGTCGAGGCTACGCGGGGCGATGAGTTTCCCACGTCACATCGGGCCACGCACCGGGAGCGGTAGCTCAGTGCATCAACCGATGCCACTGCAGATCCTCTGGCCGAGAGGTCCTAGGTTCGAGTCCTGACGGCGCCAGGATTTTGGACACTAGCTTTTCAGCTAGGTCGAATTCAGTCGCTGGCTGGAGGAGAATTCTAGCGACCGGCTGCTCTGATATGTAGTTTTCCGTGGTTTCTCCGATCAACACCAGGCGAATGCCGAAGCAGTACCCTACCAAACAGGCCACGGTCCGCGCGCGATCATTCCTTCCTCTTATATGTCCGTATAGTTAGCACACCCACTTATCAGAAAATTAAAAAAGAGTATTCCATAATTTTGTACTCATTTTAAACTAATTTTAACCCAAATTTAAAAATTTTGTACCAATGCAGAACATTAAAAAAAACAGGGTATAAGAGTGGGTGTGCTAACTTAACGTTAAGTTAGCACACCCACACGATGAAAATCGATGATATCGAAAAACTAAAAATACCACAATTTTGTACTAATTTTAAACTAATTTTAACCCATTTTCAAAAATTTTGAACTGATGCACAACATCAAAATAAAAAATGTATACGTTTGCGGGGGTTCACCTACCGTAAAGTTAGCAACACCACCCATGAAAATCAATGATATCGAAAAACTAAAAATACCATCATTTTGTAAAAATTTTGAACTAATTTTAAACCAAATTCAAAAATTTCGAACTGATGTACAATATCAGAATAAAAAATGTATACGTTTGCGGGCGTTCACCTACCGTAAAGTTTGCAACACCACCCATGAAAATCAATGATATCGAAAAAACAAAAATACCATCATTTTGTACTAATTTTAAACTAATTTTAACCCAAATTCAAAAATTTTGAACTGATGTACAACATCAAAATAAAAAATGTATACGTTTGTGGGGGTTCACCTACCGTTAAGTTAGCAACACCACCTAATAAAATTAATGATATCGAAAAATTAAAAATACCATCATTTTGAAATAATTTTAAACTAATTTTAACCCAAATTCAAAAATTTTGTACTGATGCACAACATCAAAATAAAAAATGTATACTTTTGCTGGCGTTCACCTACAGTAAAGTTAGCAACAGCACCCATGAAAAGTATGATATCGGAAAACTAAAAATACCACAATTTTGTACTAATTTTAAACTAATTTTAACCCAAATTCAAAAATTTCGAACTGATGTACAACATCAAAATAAAAAATGTATACCTTTGCGGGCGTTCACCTACCGTAAAGTTAGTAAACCACCTATAAAAATCAATGATATCGAAAAACTAAAAATACCATCATTTTGTACTTATTTTACGCTAATTTTAACCCAAATTCAAAAATTTTGAACGGATCACAACATCAAAATAAAAAATGTATACATTTGCGAGCGTTCACCAACCGTAAAGTTAGCAACACCACCCATGAAAACCGATGATATCGAAAAACTAAAAATACCACAATTTTTTACTAATTATAAACTAATTTTAACCCAAATTCAAAAATTTTGAACTGATGCACAACATCAAAATAAAAAATGTAAACGTTTGCGAGCGTTCACCTACAGTAAAGTTAGCAACACCACCCATGAAAATTATGATATCGGATAACTAAAAATACCATCATTTTGTACTAATAAAAAACTAATTTGAACCCAAATTCAAAAATTTTGAACTGATGTACAACATCAAAATAAAAAATGTATACGTTTGCGGGCGTTCACCTACCGTAACGTTAGCAACTCCACATATTAAAATCAATGATATCGAAAAATTAAAAATACCATCATTTTGTACTAATATTAAACTAATTTTAACCCAAATTCGAAAATTTTGAACTGATGTACAACATCAAAATAAAAAATGTATACCTTTGCGGGCGTTTACCTACTGTAAAGTTAGCAACTCCACATATTAAAATCAATGATATCGAGAAACTAAAGATACCATCATTTTGTACTATTATTAAACTAATTCTAACCCAAATTCGAAAATTTTGACCTGATGCACAACATCAAAATAAAAAATGTATACTTTTGCGGGGGTTCACTTACCGTAAAATTAGCAACACTACCCATGAAGATCAATGATATCGAAAAACAAAAAATATAACAATTTTTTACTACTTATAAACTAATTTTAACCCAAATTCAAAAATTTGTTCCCTCATCAGGGCTATGATTATTAGAAAAAAAGAAAATATAGCCATCTTAAACTAGTAGCCCCCTAGAAACCAATCTTACCTAAACTATATTCAAAATTAAAGACTAATTTTAGGTAAATTACTCTTTAATATGCTCTATTCCTGAATTTCGGCTCAGTGAATTTCCCCAAAATTGCTGATTTCCAAATCAGGAATATACAAATTCGCAAACTAGGAAGACAAAAAAGAACTTAGTTTTAAACTCTAAGAAAAAATATTCCAGCATCTATAATTCAAAAATTAGGGCTCTACAAACCGTTAACACGCGTTCCTATGGAAGGAAAGGATGGTTTGATTAACAGTAAGTATATATTTATATTAGAAGATTTTGAAATAAGTACTTCTGTTTCATTGAATGAAAGGTAAGTACTGGCAACTAAAATCCAGTAGTTACCTGTTTATCCACTTTAATTGTCTAAAGTGAAACGAAAGACGATTCATCTCTTGTTTTAAGAGTATTTTATTTTATTATATTAGTTTTCTGTACTATATTTTATATTTATTTTTCGATATCATTGATTTTAATGGGTGGAGTTGCTAACTTTACGGTAGGTGAACGCCCGCAAAGGTATACATTTTTTATTTTGATGTTGTACATCAGTGAAAAATTTTTGAATTCGGGTTAAAATTAGTTTAATATTAGCACAAAATGTGGTATTTTTAGTTTTTCGATATCATCGATTTTCATGGGTGTTGTTGCTAACATTACGGTAGGTGAACGCTCGCAAAGATATACATTTTTATTTTGATGTTGTGTATCAGTTCAAAATTTTTGAATTTGGATTAAAATTTGTTTAATAATAGTAAAAAACGATAGTAGTTTTAGTTTTTCGATATCATTGATTTTCATGGGTTGTGTTGCTAACTTTACTGTAGGTGAATGCCCGCAAACGTATACATTTTTTATTTTGATGTGCATCAGTTCAAAATTTTTAAATTTGCGTTAAAATTAGATTAATATTAGTACAAAATGATGGTATTTTTAGTTTTTCGATATCATTGATTTTAATGTGTGGTGTTGCTAACTTTTCGGTAGGTGAACCCCCGCAAACGTATACATTTTTTTTTGATGTACATCAGTTCAAAATTTTTGAATTTGGGTTAAAATTAGTTTAAAATTAGTACAAAATAATGGTATTTTTATTTTTTCGATGTCATTAATTTGCATGGGTTGTATTGCTAACTTTACGGTAGGTGAACGCCCGCAAACGTATACATTTTTTATTTTGATGTTGTGCATCAGTTCGAAATTTTTGAATTTGGGTTAAAATTAGTTCAAAATTAGCACAAAATGATGGTATTTTTAGTTTTTCGATATCATCGATTTTCATCGAGTGGGTGTGCTAACTTAACGTTAAGTTAGCACACCCACTCTTATACCCTGTTTTTTTAATGTTCTGCATTGGTACAAAATTTTTAAATTTGGGTTAAAATTAGTTTAAAATGAGTACAAAATTATGGAATACTCTTTTTTAATTTTCTGATAAGTGGGTGTGCTAACTATACGGACATTGCGACGCGGCGCAACGGAAGCCTCGAGTGGACGGAGCGGGCAGCGGGGAGCGGGGAGCGTGATCGCCACTCGGCACGTGGCAAGCGGCGAACGCCCGGCCGGCGCACACTGGGCCCAAACCGCGAGAAGGAGGGTCGAACTTCCGAAAATAAAGTTATTGATTAATTGATGTTTCCGGGCACGACAACTGTTATGGCCATTAGTCCTGTTAGTGTAGTAAATGTTTTATTCAGATAGGCGGCAGTGATTACTGCCCTCTGTACGATGAGATCCGCCACCGACCTATATGTCAGTATGCGGGGGTTCACTCTAAGTATCTCCCCCAGGGGCACCGCCCCAGCTGAGACAAGCTCTAAGCTCCCGACAGGACTACCGCCATGTGTGGTAGTGTGCATGGAACTGAATGTGTAAGTAGGAGTAGAGGATATGTTAAGGAAGAGTTAGGGAAGATTGAGCGCGGTCTGTGGAGCATTTGTTAGGGTACTGCCCCGGCATTCGCCTGACATTGGTGGACGAAACCACGGAAAATCACCGATCAAGACAGTCGTTCGCTAGAATTCTCCTTCAGAGAGCGACTGTGTAGAAACTAACTATTGAGTCGGTTTGACACTACAGTCGAAAGTTGGGGGCTTTGACCCAACAGTTAGACGAAAGATCGAAGTGCCACATTCCACTACAAGAAAAAGGCGTCCCCTTATAACGGTCTGACATTCTACATCAGTTCAAATGTGAACTTCGTGTCAATATGACTGAGTTAAATAAAGGCAAGGCAATAATATTTCTTTCAACAACGTATTAAATAGTAATTTTATTTTATTTTCAAAATTGATAATGTCATTATCAATATTCTTAAGATATTATTAAGTAGAATGCTTAATATGTCTAATACCTTTTTATGTTTTTAGTAAAGGAAACGTTGTGGAGGATATAGTCTGTAAGATTATCTAAAGATTTATTTAAAACAGCTGCCGAAACGTGGCTTTCTACAATGTGCTTTTTTATGTCACTTTTGAGACATTTTGTTGACATTTGGCGCGGTGAATGACATCCATTTAATGAATTTTCAACAATACTAGTCACAAGAAAGTCGTAAATTTGTGGACGTCTTTCCCTGGTTCTAAATGCCAAGTTCTAAATGTCAGTGCACAAATACACGAAAATATATCTCGAGAAAGTATACTAGAGTGAGAACAATAAACGCTAGGTTTTTGGATTATTGATCTTACTAGATTTTCTCATTTCGATATTACAAAAGCTATTCCAGAGAAAACTAAGATCTTCATCACCAGAAGCGGTACAACTATTGTTTCTTCCAAAAATTTTCAGAAACTATTACAG